>WHVE01000073.1:0-294174 GCA_015178995.1 Trichophaea hybrida
CCCGGTTTTGCTCTTCGTCAATCGCATAGGTTTCCTGTTCCAGAAGCTCTGGGTCGATTAGTTTTCGGATACTTGGCCACCGGAGAAGCTTATGTGCAGCAGTGGTATGCTGGTAGGGTATTGTAAGCTGCTCATCGTCATCCAATGGAGTTTCTGCAGGAGTAGTCTTGGCAGCGGTTTGCAATGTCGGTGTTGGAGGTGTTTGGGTCGGTGGGTTGGTTGTAGTCCGATTTGGCGCTTTATCTACTTGGTGGATTTGAGTCTCTCCGCGGGAATTCAGGTTATCAAGAAGTGTCTCAACGCGGCCCAACCGTTCCAGAATTTGGAGAAGCGTTCGGTCTTGCCTAGAATATGCTTGAGCATCCAGCCGGTACTGGAGAAAAACAGCGAGGAAACAATTCCTACTTCGGTGGTGGTACTTCGCGGTAGACACAGGTAACTTGCGATTCCTTGCAAAACCCACAGCTGGGTCTCCCTTCGTCACATTTGGCTTTTCGGGCTCGACATGCATCGCAAGCCTATTCCAATTAGTCCATTGCATGTACAAAGGAAACAAGGAGTAGGGGAAGTTGAGTACTTGAGCTGCTCGGATTGCTTTTCTTCGAGGTGGATAAGTGGTTACCACATTCACAGCTTGTGTGTTGACAGGAGCTGTTCCGACAAGCTGGTGATTCTGTAGCATCACCGAATTCGAGTTTGCGGGCGAATTCATCTCTGTGCCGCCTGCGCTTATGGAACCTCGGTGCTCTGTTGCTCCTTGGTAGTATCCTGTGGGGTCATGGAAATTACTCCCCTTTACAGCCTGTAGAGGTTTCAGCTGCTGTCTGGGCATAGGCTGTGAAGGCGGAGAGGGATTTGCGGCACCGACAGGATCGATGTCGGATGATTGGGGTGGTTGTGCATGGAATGGCACGAATCCTTGCAGCTCTGACGACCCTGAGGGCGATATTCCATGAGAATTAACTGACAGCGGATTATCAGAAACTGGTGAGTGCGAGTCTCCGATGTCTAGCGGTGCGTAAGACGAAAAATGATGCCCTGTTTTACCAATTGATGACCGCCCTCCCCCCCCTCCCCCCCCTCCTCCTCCTGGCACTCCATTACCGCCATTACCTCCTCCGCAGAAGCTCTGTGACCTGGGTTTAACCTCTCCCCATCCTGCCATATTCGGGTATTGAGAATGAGACGAATAGGATGCCTGTTGAAACTGATGAAGCGCTGCTTCCATCTCCGAAGGGGATGCAGATTCCCCTCCACCCCAAGAATGAAGTCGAGGTCTTTTTGGGTCTGTGGCCTCCATAACTGCTCAAAGAACTGACGTCGATACCAAAAAATATTTACTACCTTAAATTAAGTGACGTGGAATTAAGCAATGTGCGACTTGGTGATCCAATTCATCGAGATCTGTATGAGATAGAATCAATGCCGACTCAGTCTTTCCTCATGATCTAGCTCGTAGTCGCACAGATCTCCGGAATCAAAGGGGTATGAAACAGGCTCGAAATATAGTCCTGGAATTGGAATGAAAATATCCTCAACTGCAACAGCAGGAGGTGGTCGCGATGGGTAGCAAGAATACGAAGAAGCTGGCACTTTATGCCGGGTCTAGAGTTGGATGTCGCAAGTCCGATTTTTGTTCGCGTCCGAGCTCTATGTGAATTAAGCTGCAAGGAAAGCTGAGGTCTGAGATCCGAAGTCTGATATGCCGGAATGCTGGCTCGTCTACAGTCCGGCGTCCTCACGGTGGGTTTTTGTAGGCCTTGTCGTTGCCTTAAAGCTTGGGGGATGACAAGAGGCGACGGGAATGCTGGGAAGATAGATAAAACCCCAGGAGTTCTTGAAAGGACGAAGTCGTCAGGCGGGTACTTAGCGCAGTACTTGGCTGCTCACCAACTAAATTTGTCTACATCTACCGTCCGTTCGCAAGTACCTTGTTCTGGTGAGCAAAACACTTTATCCGGATGTTCTGCATGCAGGGTCAGGGAAACATAGTGGTTTTCCCACTCTCCCGGCACTTTCCTGCCATCGATTCCTTAATTCCTTGAGGTGAGCGAGTATTCGTCAATTCTGCTCCACTCGCGTGCGACCGACAGACATATATGCATAGAAGATTATTCGGCATGACTCCTCTGTGTCTAGCTGCTCGTTGCAGTCAATGTGCCACCATATCGTACAGCTTTGGTGCTCATGCTCATCATCGGAACTTGAATGCATCTAGCTGTCAATGCAGCCCGATTCGTCCTGAGTCTTGAAGCTGCATGAAATAGAGCCTGGGCATTTTAACTGAAGAGGGAACCCAGCAGGTAGACCCATCCAAATGTAGAGTATCAGTCGTTCCCCATGCACAGCATGATTGTTTCTATGACAGATCTATGATTGGTGAATAGGGTGAAAGCAGATGAAGAAAAAGCACCATAACGCACATACATGATCTGTGCTACGTAATTGGGTGTGGAGACGATTAGCAGCAATATCATTTTCTGTTACGAATCCCGAGCCAGGTCATGAACCCCACGATTTTCTGACCAAAGATGTCGGATGAACTCCGAACACTTGCAGCGGTGTGGATATATTTCATCGGCATATTTTGTAGGTGGTCTTAAACCTGCAGCTGGACGCCGGCAAAGATTCGCACGGCCCTGACAGTGATCCAAACTTCGCATACGGGCTCGAATGTGGTCTGATCTTCTGATTTGTGGCTTTTCAACGCCGCTTCACAAAAGCAATCAATTCCGTAAAGCTTCATCACTTCATTCTGGAACCAGAACTTAATTCTATACAAATATAGAGCGCTGATTATTTGTTTCTGATTCCTGTAGAGTCATTTGTTTTTCGAAAACTGAGTTATAGTGGACAACGTTCCCCCACCACTCGACTCCCGGATTTAAGGCAAGGTTATTTGTACCATACCATTAGGTCCGCAGTCCCAACCCCAAGTCGATCATTCCTAAGATTTTACAGAATGAACCGCACGACGACTCTAATACAAGTCACCTATATCCCATATCACGGTAATTCAATCTAGCGAACAGAGAAAAGACCGCACTCTGCGTACGGCATATTCAATTCCAAGCTGAGAACCTCCTGAGGCTGAGATCACATCATACCCCGCACCTTCCACTAGTTCCCTTGCTACCGATTATTTGTAGATCATTATGGTAGATGAGATGAGAATTGCACTTGGATGAATTATGTAGGTAGGGTACATATACCCCTGCATATCATCGAAAACTGTATAGTTCAAGATCTGGGATCGAATGCTGGCAGCTGTGGTCCCGAGACAGCATGACAGAAGAACAGCAAGCAGTATGCATCACATTAGCGCGAGGAGCGCTGTATTCTCTTCGTAACCAACCTCAAACGGATGCTCGCTGGAGCATCTAAGTCGTCTGGTTATCAGGTGATCACATCAAGCCATTCCACTTTCTCGCGCTAATGCGGACTAGGGACTGATTTTTTGTCTCGGTTCCTGGAAAGCCGAGTAGGCAGTTTCGGGGGGGTACATTCCCATTTCGAAAATCGGCGAGTTTGACGTTTTGGGCCGGCCCGAGAAAAACAGGGCATACCGGCAAATTACCAGGCAGATTCAGCGAATTGTTACTTCCACTTGTTGTGGGAATGTTTGGGGGCAATTAGGACCAGAACTTGGCTTGCCAGTTCCAGATTCCCATATTGAACGAAATTTACAAAATATACCTACTATGGATAGCCACTGTTGGCACCTTTCACCACCTTTCAGAGCGTTTCTTAGATCTCCAGAAAATAAGTAGGATTGGGGCGAACGACGCAAGCATCTTGGCTTATCAAATGGATCACTAACACCATTGTTACTGGTAGAATCCTAGGTGCATAGATGAGGTGGTGCTTTCAAGCATTTCTGAGTCTAGACGAGACGATCGCAGTAACCATATCGGTTACACCTGGTGTCACCTCCGGTAATGCCTGTACGAGCTGATGGGCACGATGATCTAATTAACGAGATTCTCTCCAGACGGTGATCGATATAATGTTCTAACTGGTGGAATGTATTACGTTGGAATTTCTTATGGAAGGGTCCGGTGCCGGTCGTGGGGCATGCTCAGTGTGATTACAAGTTACGTCCTCGACGAACACTCTTTCTTACCTAGGTGGGTAAGAGGTTGTGAGGCGATACTAGTTCCTCTGAACTATTGCTTCGGGTTATTAGACGAAAATTAGGCGAAATTTGGGACACATGTGTACTCTACCGTACTTTAGGCGCAATTGCTCGCCCAAACATAGTTATCACTCCTATTTACGTAGACACGTAGTCTGCCTAGATGAATTGAGACTGTATTATAGGGCAGTTGCATTGCCAGGGTATGTTTTTCATTGGGGGTTTGATGCCTGAACTTTGTTTCTTGGGGTACAACTTCAAGGTTTCGTCTGGTCAAGACGTGAGATCTAGCTCAGCTTAGAATTAATTATCCATTATGAGATTGATGTGAGTTACTCTCGTTTCCAAATTTCACGTTGCTCGTACTTAAGCTCGCTCCTCGGGACGGCTGGATTTCGAGCGCAGACGTGCCTTACCGTTTGGATAACATCTGCAGAAGGCATACGAAACCCTCTGACAATAGATATTAGGCGCTTATTTAACATTCAGGGGATGATATATACCCAGGCTTCCATGTGCCGTTTACTGTATCTACCCCCCGTATATCGAGAATGTATTCACCTAGACGCTGGAATATCTTCAGCTCGGACATAATCCTGACCGATGGTGCCTGGTCTGACTGACGTGAGCGATTATAACCCGTAATAACGGTGGTGAGTGAATAATTATATTTATACACAGGCAAAGCAAATATTGCAAACAAGTTCAGCCAGGTATCGATACATAACGTTGTATTTCCATCCACTGAATGCATCCAACCACTCATCTCTAACCATCATCATGACTATCAAACAATCCGCACCAAATGCCATAATCTTCCTCGCCAACTACGGCCAAGAGCCCACTGAGGCCGCCATTCCTTGGTCCATCTTCAAAGCCGCTGGTTGCAACGTCACATTCGCAACAGAACATGGCGCCGTCGCTGTTGCTGATCCCCTGCTCCTCAGGCCCACCGTCTTTGCCCACGTGCTTGGAGCAAGCCAGAACGCAACTAAGATCTATAGCGCCATGAACGCATCCCGGGAATATCAGGAGCCCATATCATGGAGCGACGAGAATTTCAACGTTCTCGACTACGGTATATTATTTTCTTCCACATGCCTCATCGCAAAATCTTGCGCATGTGCTAATGAAATGATTGTATAGATATTGCGCTTCTGCCTGGAGGCCACGATAAGCCTATCCGCCAATACCTGGAGTCCAAAAGTCTGCAGCAACATCTAGTGAAGTTTCTACCGTACACCAAGCGAGACTCCTGCCCCGCAGAGTCACAGCAAAAAGTTCTAGGCGCAATATGCCACGGCGTCCTAACGCTCGCATTCGCAATGTGTCCGGTAAAAGGAAATTCTTTACTGGCAGAATATGGACTGCAGACCACTACGCTTCCGTGGTGGATGGAGGCAACGGCGTGGATTGCGAGCCAGGCATGGTTGATGGGCAATTACTTTAGAACGTACTCAGGTCGGTGGTGTTATTACGATGTGAGTTTTTCTAATCTAGATTAACCTTCTGAGCTTATCGGTGGAAACTGAATTGTTTTGCGCCGTTTATGGTCTGACGCATATTGTGATAGGTCCAACAAGCGGGCGGCATCTATATAAGAGGGCCAATAAACCCGATGTAAGCATGAACATGATCCCTCCCTAAAAACAATTCGTAATACTGATTGCGTTGCAAAGACCGTTCGTGCATACAGATCCTAATTACCGTTATGTCTCGGCGCGCTTTCCTGGGGATGCTGAGTTGTTTGCACAGACTATCGTAGCTGAGGCAAAGAAAGTTTTTGGACAATGGTAATGCCGTGATTGGCTGAAGAGTGTAATGACATGTGAGAATAGTGGTCTAGGTTCGTTACGAAGCGAGCAGAACGGGTGGTTTGTGAGAGCTAGCTGGCCTACTGGTGGAATCACATCTATATGCGAGCAGGCATTATCCAATAGACATATCTTGCATGGACTATCACTCGCGCAGATTTTTTGCTTAAGCAGTCGGTGATATTGCGGGAACAGATTGTTGTCACTATTGAGGTTTTGCAGTTCAGTTCTAACTTGATCATAATCTCGGAACCCTGAGGAGCCGGGCGTACGTCGAAAAGTTGAACATATTTCTGACCAGGGTCCGGTGGGTTTTGTGGGCCAATGAGAATCTTAGCTCATGTAAATAAAGGACTCAGTGGTTACTTAGGCATGTTTTCATCTCCATTCTACCATGGCACACGACATGAATTCCTGCGCTGGAGATAGAATAAAACAGAGTTGTAACTTCGATACCAGATAGAAGATAGAAGATAGATAGAGAAAATCCCACGATATATCCAGCCACGTGCGCGTGCACACATGCAGTGTAGCCACAGGGCTGAACTTGCGGTAAGTCTATATTGCTGTATATTCCGCCACCCAATCACGCATCCTCCCAGATCGTACGCAAAAAGTCGCTTCCCCGGGAAGATACGCCCAAGGCGTGGCCATCTCGGAATGACCCAGCTGAGTATTCCGGCCAGTGTGTATCTGAACATTCGCCGATGATCATATGATAGATGCATGGTGCTCATACTCATATAAAGCATAACCAGCAAAAGTTTTGTTGCAGCTCAATACTAGATTGCTGCATATCAGTTGAATCGGACTGGAGTTTTCCGTATCTCCAAGAAGAGTTTCGTGCAGTTCGTTCCTTCCTCTTGGCCAACCCCATGGACGATGCAAGGCATGCGTACATACCCCATCCACACAGGGTATTGTGCTTGAGCATTTCTCCGGTCTGCCCCGCAACAATGACTCTTGTGCCAGCAATGCTGCTCGTTCGACGTTTGCTCCGAACTTTCCAAGTCCGACACGCACTTCGCGGCCGCGCCGATATGTCCGTATCTAGATATATATCCACCCCCCAAGATTGCCACGTACATTTTGGCCGCGTCGACATATCTGGAGTTTATTAAATTAGACGTAGATAGGTCGCCAGTCTGTTGCCTATATGGGGGAAGCTTTTCGGAGCATTCATAGACTCATACTCGCCGCCGCCGCTCATTTTGGAGGCGCAATGTTAGAAACCTCTAAAAGCCTACTGAGATGCATAGAGACTAGAAACTGCAAGATAGTCCGTCTAGGGCGACCAGATGCGGTGGCGCCTCTAGGTCACTGGCTCCTAATTGATGCCCAGTACTACGGAAAGGAGAGACAAAATCTGCCTTGCGGCGCATTTCACCATGTTTCTCCGAATACCGACATCACAAAACCCGGTGTCATAAAAACCCACCGGCCGTATGAATGATGCGATTTGCAGAATCGAACAATCACCCAAAGGATCAGGGATTCCACGGACTTGACTGATGGCGGAAGAGGGGTTTGAGATAGATGATCTCGCCGTTTGCCAACCGTAACGAGGTGTACCACAGTCTCGGGGGGAGAGTAGAGTACATTGCGAACCAGATAGACCCGGCTTGTTGGATCCCCCACAGCAAGATATGCCGATTCCTGTGCTTTTCAGAGGGGTGTTGCCAAAAAAGCCAGCCCACTGGGGTGCCAGGTGCCGGTCTAGCCGAATAATTGGGTCTGGGTGGGGTGTGGTCAGCTGCATGTAAATAAAAAGAGAGGATGTGCACAGCGACCATTGTCACGGTGCATTCGTGCGTCAGTTGCTCCTGTTTCAATCTTCGAAAGTACTGTGCCCCCTCCCAATTGCCAATCGAATCACATCATGATGGTAAAATACCGTAGTTATGTGCAGTTAACTTACTAATCGATGTTCTGGAACCTCAAGACAGCTGGTTTTGCTGGGTGTAAAGAGGGTTCCTTCGTGGTGGCTACCCTGTCTAGACCTCGCTAACAGGGCGAAGCGAAGAGGGAGATCCTTGATATCATCTACTGCATCAAACGTGAAGCGGGGAGAGACCGGAGGACTTTGGAACTCATTCGAAGTTGCTACAAAGGAATTACTGGTGCAGATCATATATATATATATAAAGCCACTCTGATATACCCTATGACTCGGCCTGGCCGCAGATGGATCATATATAGTCGAATAGCCAATTCTAATTCAGTCCAGCAGCGGTGGCGCCAGTGTCGCGTCTGTCAGATCAAAATAAGAATCTAATCTCCTAATTACGAGCGAATGGAGATTCCCTGTAACAGCTGGACGGGTATGCGAGCTGCACGTCTATAAAAATTGCAAGGAGGGGTATACGAGTGTGGTGATACTCCGCTGGACATATCTCTCAATTGGCTCCATATGCATGCATGATGAATACTCAATCCAGAGAGATATCTATCCATAGTGAGCTGCATCCATCAATCACATCGTTCCGATATTCCTGGATAGCCACGCATTCCTTGAGCAATTCATCAGCGTAGCCAATATGTGAAACTATCTCAGTTTTTCACCTCACTTGAGTAGGTTACATGCGGGGCATGTATGCATGGCGTATCAAAATATTTTTTCATGCATGCAACTGCAAGATAGTAATAAATTTGAAGATGCAGCCTCTCCGCCAATTCTTGTGCATGTCAAGGACTTTTTCCCAGTCACGAAAACTGGACATTGTTTCAGTCGCTTCCCCTCGGTATCTATGTTTCGGCAGTGTATATCTATATGAAGTCATGAAGAGAAGTCTGCTACCGAGCTTTTTTATCATTGGGTGCGATTGTCTGACTCCGTGGTACCTCAACTCCCGAGCCCTCACATTATTTACCGTAACCACATGTCCGTAGGGACTCTTAGCATGAAATTTATCCAGAATGTGGTGGAAAAAAAGAAACCCCCCCATGCACCCCACCAACCAGGTATGCATACATATGCAGAGTTCCTGGACACCATAAGGTTCTCCGACCACTTCGGGTCGGTACTCGGAAGCCCAACTTATCGATTGGAAAAACTCGACAGTGTGTGGTAGTTTTCGTAGCCCCCATTCAATATTGATGCATATGTACGGAGAAACTACGTGGGCCGAACAGTATAGCCCTTACCCTGGATAATTCGTGTCGCACATGATGATGGCACAGCATTATTACGGCGTGGATGATTGATAGCGTATCATGTTGCGGGCTCAGTAATCATTATTGCTATTAGGCGAATAACGAAAAACGTGTATGCAGAAGGAATCAGGAATATGCGCATGGCGAAGGCTGGAACCTGATGACTAGTGCGTTAGCTTTAATCAAACAAGCTTCGTACCGGAATCAAGACGTCTTCACTACCGATATACCTACTCCCAGAGGCATTCCTTTCACATACTTGAAAAAAGAGACTGCCGACAGGGAACAGATTATGCAGAGAGCTGTGTTTGGTTTGTGCGTTTGTTTCGTATGCAGTGGTGACTCTGGTCGGAAGACATTTGCGCGATCGCGAAGTTATGAAGCTTTAAAGTTTAAAAGATTGGAATTGAACTCGTGTATTCGGGTTATAAAGCCGAAAATTACGGTAGGAGTCACATTTGATTTTAGGTTTTGAACACTTCTTTTCCGAAATTGCGATTTATTGATTTCGTTGGTGGGTGAGGTTCCGGTAGGAATGAATGATCGCGAGTGACGCATTAAGTGAGCATCTGATTCACAAAGCCCTGAAACCACCTTTCACTGATACCATTTATTCATTCATTTATACAAACATACTTCGGGGGTTGGAGTCATCGGGTTGGCGTTGTTGGCTTCACCTCATGTGCATCGCATGAGAATTCGGATCTTCATCGTAGAATACTCGAATGGTAGAGTAAAGAAAGAAAAGGACCAAAATGAAAACTATGTCCCATCAACCGAAACGTATCATTTGTGCACGGTATGTTCACAGATATTTCCTTAAGGAAAGTCTTTACAATCCATCGAACTTCTTCATAGCCATCACTCGCACTCTACTAACACCTCGTTCAACCCAAGCACTGGATTTTGTCGACATTTCCCAGCTGTATTTCACCCACTAAGTGATATTGATAACATCCAGTATGGCTTCGACCAGTTTCGGACGGTACTGTATGCATACTTCTATGATCATATTATAGCTCTCGACATGTCAGACATGGCTATGGACATGCATATATATGTTCATGATTAAGCTCTCGTGAGATTCAGCTACGCTGAATTTGGGTTTAAACAGCTAGGTATGCTTAAGTGTAGAAGAACGCCTGTATCTATGGCATCCCAATGAAAGCGTAGATAGATCGTTTCAAGCAAAATTCCATCGCTTTTTTACGCCGCAGTCAAGCCGCACCAGTCAAATCTGACTGCTCCGGGGTCTTGGTAGAGCAATAGCCCCCAAAACAGCCAATTCCTAGGCACCAATATTTGGCCTAGTAAAAATGTAAGTAAATTGAGGGAGTAGTAATTCAATTCGCGAGTTCAAACATTCCATGAGTATATACTAGAGTACGGCCTTTGATATGATGACTTTATTGGCTGATTGGACTTCACCGCGTGGATAACCGTAGCACACGAGCTCTGGCCCTAGCGAATTCCCTCCATATGTCTGCCTGGTGGATTTCATCCGCTACTTCTCGCTTGGCCTTTGGTGGTGGTGGCGATGGGATGCACCGGAGACGCTATCGAAATGGAAGGACCACGTGGAGAGTATATTGCTCAAAAAAAGCTCGGACAGCCAAAGTTGACTGGTGCGGTTTGACTGCGAATCGTAGTTACTTTCCAGTACACTAGTGATAATCTGTGATGATACCTTAAATTCAAGCAACTCTCAACCTTTCACAACAGTCTTCATCTGAGTTACCCATATGATATTGGTAGCCTTATCCGTACCTATGCCATGTCCAGCAAAGAGAGCTCATCCACCTTCATTTCGATAAAGTTTCGTCAAGGAGATTGGGCGGCGCATCCTATTAGCCGATATCCCTTTTTCTCGGAATTCGAATTTCGGGAATGCCAATTCAGTAATCCCATACCACCACGTATTCCAATCTCACTATATAAAGAAGCTAACAAACACCTCTATTCACCACTACATATAATCCAGAATCTTAACATTCCTCCACAACCCATCCATAATCTAAACTACAATTCTGCAAAATCTAACATCACGTCAATTACCCTCTCACACCCAATTTCAACGGGGTACATACGACTTCAATATACCTGACACCAATCAAAATCCCGTCCTCATCGACCAACTCCCCTTCTTCCCTAAACGCACCATTATCCTATCCAAACGCGTCAAGCACGAAACCATCACATCAGTATACCTCCCCCAATTCTCCCCGGCAACCTCTTCACTGTCATATCAACCAGTGTCTGCTTTACCTCCGCCGCTCTCTTTCTTATATCCTTCGTTGCCAGGAATTCCTCAACATTTAACTCAGGTCCGGCAACGTTCCCCTCCTTCTGCCTCACCACAAACGAACTCCACAATCCAATCTCAAGCAAACATACACCCAAACTATAGATATCATGTTGCATCTTATACTTCTCGTCTGCAAACCTTCCCTGGCGACTTGGATGGTGATATAGTCCCCCTTCGCACTAACCACCGCCGCGATCCCATCAGAAGCATGCTGGAGCTTAAACTTTAGCGCCCTTATAATAGTACCAATATGTATCTGTAGCCCAGGTTTTAGATCTTGGAAGGTGGTGCGGAGGAATTCGAGGTTTGTTGAGATCTTGAACCATTGGTGGTTGATACGGAGGATTAATTCGGAGATTTCGCGGTGCGCGTGCTGGTAGGATTTATATGTTTCGAGAACGGATTTGTCGTATCTGTGTTTGTGTAAGGCGGGAATGGTGGGGAGAGGGAGGGGAGGGAGGGTACTTTAGGCATACATCGACAGCGCCAATTACGCCGAATGTGAGCCCGGCCGCCCCAGCGACATCCATAATGATTCTGTGAAGCTCAGGGCTTTTGGGTTGTCATAGTTACTGCCCAACAACAGTGTGAGCGGAGGCATGTACAAGTAGGATTTGAATACCGTCACGAGCTCATGTGGGGCAGATGAGGTGAGGTTTTTGGTTCAGCCTCAATTAGATGCAGTGCATTGCATGGGCTACATGTGGGGAGACACCATAATCCAGTAATCTCAAAGCATACATCCTTCCAGGCATGAGCGCTTTGTATTTCACATCCAATCCCATTGCCCTTCCTCCCAAAACAATTCGGAGTCTTGTATTATCTCCTAAATCCAAAGAACTTTAGAAGCCTTTCTGTTACCCCTTATATATATGCATCTCAATCTTCTTTGAACAAACACTCACACACAACCAAAAGACGCCTATCGGAACAGAAAGCACCAGGCCAAAACGCCATCCAGATCGCAAAATCAAGAACCATACGTACATGTTGTACTGTTATCAAAAATAAAACGCCATGAAACAGGCCAATCGTAACATAACAACCCACCTATCCCCATACCATTAACAGTACACCTCCGTCTCGGCTCTTTTCCCGACAATATTCTCATTGCTGTTGCTGCTGCTTCCCTGAAACTTCAACTCGATAGGCAATCCCATCCCACGAGTCACACACTTCCTCCCACAACTCCTGTAGACATTTTCTCCCGCCTCCCCCACAAATGCGTCTTTCCACATCTCGCTGCCGTATGCGATGGCCTCGCATATGTTGGAACCCTCGTTCCAGCCCTGATGATATGATAGTGGCCATGTAATCACCATTTCTCCCTGTTGCTGTCGGACCAGAATACTCCTCACATCCGCCAACTCCAGCGCTCCTTTAGACAGAAAGACACTGGAGTGTCTAACGTGTTGCGAGCACACCTTCTCGCCCGGTAAAATATCCTCCGTCCTATTCACCAAACTCTCAACCTTTTCGAAATCAAGCGGACATGTGACACGCCACATTTTCGGGGCACCCTTATGATGAAAATTGAGTGACAACGCGCAATAGTCCTCTTGATGCAATGCAAACAGTGTGTAAGGATTTCCAAGGTATAGGTAGGGAGTATGTATTCCTATTACAATCTCCGTACTATCAAACATATGGTTTTCCTTGAGTTGCTGGAGCCTCGGGTCGACGAGACCGAGGTACGAGCGGAGTGCGTCAGTGGCATCGTTATCGGAAGAGTAGTAGACCTCTCCGCCGGGGTTCTCGCTAACAATGTCGTACCAGCTTCGGCCACGACGGAGCATTGTTTCTTCCGGGATGCGGTGGTTTGGGGAGTCGGCGGTAATGTTATGCGGGAATTCTTTGATCGGGACTGGTTTCTTATTTTTGGATACAACCTCGTAGATAGGTGCATAACGGTGAATAGAGTTCGTGTGGAGAGGAAGAAATTGCGTCATTGTGTAGACCATCATTTCTGGTGGGGGCGGAGGGGAAGGGGGTAGAAGGGGCTGAACCGGGGCTGACTGAAACATCGGAGGTACCGTAGAAGACCTTTGAAATCCTGGCATAAGCCATGGCTCAGGGCTGGCTGTACTGGTGACTCTATGAGGCAGTGACGACTTGCGTGAGCGATATGTCTTTGGGGAACACTTTATTTTCTTTCGTGGGGGTTTCGCAGGCGCAGGTGGCTTTACAGGCACAGGCGGGTTTGCAGCAAGGTATTCGCTGTAAGGAACCGCTTTGTTTGGCCTATATATATTAATTAGCATCTCGTTTGTGGTGAAGGAAGGAAGCAAGCCTACCACTCCTCTGGAATCTTACACTTGATGATCCCAAGTCTCATCCCAAAAGGCTCCATAATCCGTAGGATTTCTGGCCATCTATTCTCAAAATCCGCCCTGTTTGGTTTAATAATATAAGTACCAGGTCTTCCATCATCTTGGTACTCTCGTTCTGCATTTAACCATGCAGGTATCGGCTCCCCTTCAAAGTTGAAGGTTCCATCCATATCTGATTTCGGGGCGCCAAATACGCCATCCTTAAGCCGCTGAAACACTTTTTCAGCAACCGCCACTATTACTCCATCAGTACATCAAACACTGCCAATCGGAGGCTGTGAATAACTTGCGTTTTCGACGCTTCTGCCATTGAACCTCCAGCTGCTCTTCCGCCTCCCGCTTCGTTCGGGGCTTGATACTCCCGTCCGCAGCACGCTTCGGCTCATCCCCGAACGTAGGCGCATCAGGGCGATCGGCCAGCGGCCAAGCTTCAAAGACTGTACCCCCAGGTGTACGAATAATTCGTGGTTGGGATTTATTGTCTGAAGGACGGCTGGCGGATAGGACAGATGGTGGAGTTTGTGTTAAGCCAGAGCTCGAGCTTGAAGCGGAAGGGGTGGTAGACCGAGAGCTTCGCTGCGAGCGCCGGGGGTGCGAGCTGAGGAGGGGCGAGTATAAGTCAGACTCCGTGGTGGTGGGTTTTGAAGCGCCATTGGCTGGGGGTGGTTCTGTATGTGTTGAACCGCCGTGAGGGTGTAGTTCATCGATCGAAGCTAATCGTCGTCCCTGGCCTGGCGGTCTAGCAGATTGTGGTGGGGTAATAGGCTCTGCAACGTCTGTAAGTCCCGAAAAGGGATGCTGGAGAGCCGGCGACTCCGGCGGGGGAGACATTGAGCAATTCCCTGGTCGTCGTGGTGGTTGGTGGGCGATGTATCTCTTGTCGTAAATAGCTTTTGGCGGAGCGGTAGTCGTCCGTCAAAGCATAAAAGTGACAAGGATTGATGGAATGGCTGAAACGAGCGGAAAGGCTACAAGCGGGGAGATAAACGGCCCGAGCAATTATGGGCTCAAAGAGCGATAACAGCGAGCAGGCACACTGACCTAGAACGAGTGAGTCGGGGGCGCGAGAGGTGGGAATGCGTCGCCCTCGTGACGGTGGAAATGGTGAGGAGTACTTAGGGACATGTGTGGAAGCTGGTCGTTGTTGCGCCAACCACCGCAATTCATCGGTGATGCATGAGTTGCACACAATGGCCACCCGCCACCAAGTTTCAGGACAAGCAAGAGAAACGACCTGAGCGAGAGGGTTCATCAGTGAATACGGAGAGCATATATCAGTCGCGCGGCGCTGACTGTCAGTTGGTTAGTTGTCCCTGTCGGGGATCGATCGGCGTGTTTCGAGCCTCTCCCATATGCACTGCATAGATCCATAAGCCCATTGGTCCCCCGCATTCTTGTAAGATGCGCTGCTTGACTTCTCCGGTGGGTGCGCAGTTCCGACCAACTCGTCAGTCAGCCAATTGAGGCTCGAAACAAATGTGTACGAATCAAACTATCCTCAGACTGCCTGCTGCATGTGAACGCGAAAGTCAGAGTAGCAAGTATTTAGAGCTGATTGTATCGATACAGCCAATCGCCAAAGTGATCATATTTATGAGGCGAGTTCATCCTCGCTGCTGTTCACTCGCTAATGCTTCTACCCAAGATGTTTACCACTAACACCAACCAACCCATCACAACCCATCATCTGTCATAGTCACAGACAGGTACTTCATCAATACCACCAACGCAACCACTTATAGTATTTGGGATCTATAGTACTTTTCTCACGAAGTGAAGCAACCGATAAATCGCCAGCAAATTCCGCTGCGTGTTTATAGAACCGTAATGAACGCGTAACCAGTCTTCTCCCACAGACGACACCACGAATATTTCAAATTTGGGATGGGGAATTTTTTTGCGACGTGCACTACAATGAGTATTGCTTTTCCAACTTCAGTTTTCCTAGCAATTGATATCATTTGGGGTCCCCACATTCTCAGTTCGAGACTCGATTCGAAAAGTTAACCTTGCGATGTCGAAGCCAACGATTGTATTGCCATCCAAATCACATCAGAAACGGTCCACGAAACCATTTGGTTTGTATAAATAGCCTAAGGATTCGGTTCGAAAACGACTGTAACGAGCCGACGATATGGTATTCGAAAGGCCTATTGGAACCTACAAGAGTGAATCCATATAGCAGTCCGAGTAAGTAACTATATCGGCAGCTTTTACTGGCATCTTTGGGTCTCTTGTCTATATATGTAGCTTAGGCTCAAACTTCTAGGTACACATCAACCATCCAGTTCATTACTTAGGTTCTGACACTCTTAATTACTGTACCGGGTAGTCGTCACTAGGTTCTTATTACTGTGTTTCCTTGGAACAGGATAGGATATCTACAAGATCAGAATCCACGGCACACGTAATGATGCCTTTCTGCTGGTGGAACTGGGGATCCTACCGTTTCAATAGCGACATATAACGGCCCACAACTTTCCACCTATCTCAACTCCAATCTGCAGTTCCTCGTCCGCCCCCCTCAACCTTTCCAACTTCATACACTCTTTTATAATGCGATACCTCATCCTCTCCCTCGCTCTTGCCGCCTTCGCCAATGCACAGCAGGGCGGCATCAATCAGATCGCAGATGGACAGATCCAAGCACTAAGTGTAATCCCGACGCTGTACACTCCACCTGTCACGAAAACGATTGGAGCCTTGGTTCCCGAGCCGAGTGGATCGGCTGGTGCTGGAGCCATCCCTAACAACGACTCTGGGTCTTACTCGGGGTCTTACTCTGGAAGCGGCACCTCAGTCTCGTATGGCTCAGGCTCTGGTTCGGGTTCTTATGGATCCGGATCCAGCTCTGGTTCTGGCTCCGCTGGATCCTATGGTACTGGGTCTGAAAGCTATGGGGCGGGGGCTGTGGCTGGCTTGAACTATGGCATCACTCCCACCAGTGTCAGCGCCGACATTTATGTTAGCCCCGTCATCGCTCCGACCTCTGGTGCCAATGGAATTGGAGCCTCGACACCCGTAGCCTCTGGTCCCACAGTCGAGGGCGATGCAGGCTATACCACGGGGGAGACCGCCATCATCACTGAAGATGGCGAGATTGTCACCCTTCCGGCTATATTCGAGGGTGGGGCGAACAGGGGGATCGAGGGTGGATGGCGATTTGTAGGGCTAATGGCTATGGCGGGAGCGGTGGCAGTTGGTATGATGTAGCTCACGGTGACATATTTGTAGATAGGAGTGTGTTGGTGGGTTGGGGAAAGGGGATTGAGGTCGGCTGGAGAGGCGGTGGGATATAAAGTGCAGCATTCATTGGTTGATGTTATTTTTTTTGCATACACTGGAGTTAAACTGGATAGGTTATGTATTGATTGTGAGTTATGAGTATTATGTTCCATCATAGCCAGATGTGAAGTTGGAATTTGACTTGTAAAAAAAAAGCCCTGACTCACCCCCATTGTAGCGGGTGAGAAAAACGATCGAGTGATCGTGATGTGTCGGGGCCAAAGGAACATCAGTGCTTTCAAAACCGAACGACCGGGGATGACGCCGCACCCGAAAGATGAAGAACTATCACAACACGAGGTTGATCCAGTGCAGCTGTTTATTTTCGTGGTTAGACAAGCCTTGAATATCAGCTGGCCTTCTTTTTCTTGGAATTAGGCATACCGGTTTGAATGGTAATGTAGACGCTACCGCCCATATCTTTTTGAAGGCGACGAGTCATCTCAAAAGTGCAGTAAAACATTGCTATTTCCCTCCTATGTCAATGGTCTCTCAATTGGGTTTCGGGGATAACATCCGAGGTGTTATTGCATGCTGAGCCAGAGTTTGAGGATCACAGTTCAACCATCCTGACCATCAGCCGCTCCCGAGTCCCGACCGCGCATCCCGTGGCGACGCGTGAGACGCTGTAACCTTTTTTTCAGTACACAAAAGACGCGTTATCGGTTTGTTGCGTTCACAAATTCGCAAATGTGACGAGTTACGTATAAAGTATCAAAGTATCAAAGTATCTCAGCGGTGACGGGATGAGTGGCAGGGTGCTTGGTAAATAGTTGGATGGACTTACTCGGATTGGATGGCATAAATAGATGAATGGTTGAGGATGGAACTGTCCATAGAAACCTGAGATTCGTTCCCGTTCAGAGTTGTTCTCCGCTCAAGGTCAAGGTTGCAGTAAAGGGAATGAATCCAAGTCCCGCCTGCGCCGAGGCCGTGTGTATCCATCCCAGTGAATGGTGACTTAGAAAAAACGCGTCGATTGAAACCTCTTCGCGTCCTCCCTTAAAGTACCACTACTCTCCCCCCTCCCACCTCCCCATATTCTTTCACACACTTCTCTACCTCATTCAATCCTACACCCTCTCTCAGCGCATTATCTACCCTTCTTTTTTTTCGATACCCCGCATACAGTTCTGTAGTTCATTCAGCGACGCTCATCATTTCGTGCGGTTGCTTTTCTGCTTCTGCGTAACGCGTTGCGGTGCGAGTTCCGCCACTTTCTTTTTGCTGCCGAAAAACACACCCCTCTTTGTTGTTGCTGACGGCTTTTCATCACGATATAGCCTGCGTTTCCCCCGGTTTTACGAATTCATAATACCTTTCTTGCGATTTTCTCGGTGTGTACACGACCGAGTCCATTGTCGCTAATTCATTTGGGATCGTACCTAAGTTACTGACTGCACACCCCGCGGTGGAATCTACAGAGATATCAACTTGTTCCATAGTCACATCATGGTTCAAACAAAGCTTAACCTGCAACCGATCCGCAAGGTGGCCGTAGACGTTGACAACGATAGTGACGTTGTCATGTCTGATAACGCGGGCGCAGCGAGCAGTTCCTCCAGACCGACTCGGAGAGTGGTTAAGAAGAAGTCCATTATCATTGACTCGGAAGATGATGAGGACGATGAGGGCAATGTTGGCAATAGGTCTAGCGATAATGATGAGGACGAGGATGATATTGCAAAGGTTACGAAGAGAACCAAAATGTTGATGGTTGCAGTTGAAGGTGAGATGACTACCTGCACATTCCCGTTTGAATTTCGTTTGCTATGTTTTTTTAATCCATATCTGAGCTGGAAGCCCTTATATCCTGTCCCACTCTATTCCCCATTCCACCTGTTTCTCATGTTGCCCGCTGGTTACTTTGGCCTTTCATCCGATCCCTCCGTTGATTGTCTTGACGGTCGACTGCCATGATTACTGACATTGGTTGTTCTAGTTCCTAAGAAACAGTTAAAGCTCGATAGATTTTTCTCATCACCATCCGCAAACAAAGCATCTTCATCTCGGAGTGCCAGGGCTAGCGCAAGCAAACCCCGACTGAAGAAAAGGGTTCAAGATTCAGACGATGAAGATGATTTTGTCCCCGATAACGAGGCCGACGAGGCCAGTGAAGCAGAGGATGACGAGCTCGTGAATGAAGTGGAGTCGGCATCCGAGGAGATATCCGAAGAGGATGATGAGCCTAGCACCAGCAAGAAGGGCAAGGGCAAAGCGAGCTCGGCTGTAGCTACAGTTGGAAAAGATGGTAAAAAAAAGAAAGAATCTTACTCTTGCAAGAGTATCGACTGTGGGTTGAAAATCCAGCCTCGGGAGGAGAGCAAGAATCCCGGTCTTGCACCAATTTCAAACCTCGCCACCATATTCGGTGATATCGTGGACCGAATCTTGCCCTATGTCGGCAAATTGATGGGCCCTAACAAGCACAGGAAACTTAGGGTTGCAACCATGTGTTCCGGTACAGAGTCGCCTCTCCTGGCCTTAGGAATGTTCTCAAAGGCTATCAAGGAACGTGGACTTGGCCATTTGGAGATTGAGCACGTTTTCTCCTGCGAGATCGAGCCGTACAAGCAAGCATATATCGAGAGGAATTTTAAACCTCCCATCTTATTCAGAGATATCAAAGAGCTTGGTGGTGATGTTGCGTACGTTTTCTTCACCTTCATTCTCTTTGAAACCCTTTACTGATGGTATTACTTTGTAGAACTACTGCATATGGCGCTATAGTTACTGTTCCAGGAGACGTGGATATCCTCATTGCGGGTACATCATGTGTGGACTTTTCTGCTTTGAACAATAAGCAAAAGGGAATCGAAGATGGAGGAGAATCCGGCGATACATTCTTGGGTATGATGGCTTGGGTAACCAAACATCGTCCTCTTATTGTTATCCAGGAAAACGTCAGCGGTGCCGCTTGGGCTGAGATGAGACGTTACTATCGAGACCGTGGTTACGCAGCGGAATATGCTCGTTTCAACACCAGAGAATACTACATCCCTCATACCCGAATGCGTGGCTACATGTGTGCAGTGAATGTCAAAGGCTCAGATATTTCGAATAAGTGGATTCACGCTTGCAAACAGATGGTTCGACCTAGCACTACCACCTTGGAAGCGTTTATGTTACCTGACGACGATCCAAGAGTTTATAAAGCTCGAATGGAATTAGCTGGTGATCCTCGGCGTACTGGCCCTCTCAAGGCTCGAACGGTTGATTGGGAAAAGTGTGAAGGTCGTCATCAGAGGGAGAGAACCGAACAGAAGCTCGGTGAGCAGAGACCGGTTACTGCCTGGCAAGAGGGCGGTGTCTGTAAGACTCTTGATTTTATGTGGCAAGATTGGGGACGGAAACAGGTTGAACGTGTTCTTGACTTGATGGATATCAACTTCTTGCTTTCCGTGAGAGATGGATATGATCCTATGTACAAGGCGTAAGTTTTCCTATTTTCGTGGTTGAAACGCCCAAGGCTAACCATCGAAGGGCGTTTTGGAATCTTTCGCAGAATGTCGATCGCAATACGATGGGTGGAAAACCTGAAGGAATCTGTCCATGTCTGACACCTCACATGATTGCGTATCTTTGTTATCGTGGTGGGCCGATGACTGGTATCGAATCTTTGCACATGCAAGGGCTGCCCATTGACGAGCTCCTGCTTACCCGCGAAACGTCCCAGCAAATCCAAGACCTAGCAGGGAATGCCATGTCCTCTACAGTCGTCGGAACCGCCATGCTCATGGCACTTATATTAGCAAGGGATCATCTCCTAGATCGTACGGATGACGATGTTATGGATCTTGATGAACAAGAAACCGACGTTGAGTCACATATCGTTGGTGACGAGGCCTTGACTAGGCGTCCATTGGACTTGTCAACCACCGTCTCGCTGGACTTGGGCGATTTGCTTACCGAGGCCGGAAGAAGCTCACGTCTGTGTATCTGTGAAGGACGTTTCTCGATCACGGAAAATAAGATTCGCCTCTGTACCGAGTGTGAGTTCACAGCATGTGACAAATGTGGTGGACGTCCGAGTCACGTTGTTCCAGAGGATCAACAGAACCCTCAATTTGCAAACCGTATCGCACCACTTGAATTTGAGTCTAAGCTGAAGAGCATTCTTCCTATGCGCTTACAACTGTCGGGTATAGATATGAAAACCCTTGAGGAGCTAAAGACTCGGGAAAGCGTTTTTGCCACGTTGATTAAGAACTGGGAAATCTGGACGGAGCTTATTTTGGCTTCGATCAGCGGAGAATTTCGGTTCAAGAGCCTCCTTCGTCAGGAGAATTGGATCGTTAACTACGACGCCCCCCATGCGAGACTCGAGCTGGTACTCAATCCTAAGAAGCCTGAGTGGCGGATCTTTGCAAAATGTCCTGAGATGGAAGGTGTGAATAGTCGCAAGCGTCATCTCTGTGTTCCGCCGATTGCCAGAATGTTTATTGAGCCTGGAAAGAATGCATTAGCTGGTAAATGGGAGCTTTGCCTTCCCATTGTTGCGAATATTACAGCTACTGTTGAAGGAATTGGCGAGAAAATTCCATCCTGGAAGAGGACTTTGGGATATACCGATAGCGCAACTATGAAGAGCGAGGTGTGGAGTCACCTTCGCGTTACGATTCCTGATGAAGAAAAGGCCAAGTTAGATCGCGATGTGTCTGGCGATTACAGACTCCTTCCAGACTGCGGAACAGCACAAGGCGCGCTCCATATTAGGGACAAAAACGATGACGGAAAGCCTCCTATCTATCTCTTCTTGGATCAGACGCGAACTGGTGATGCCAGCGATGACTGCTTCACATTTTCAGAAGACCATCGCCGCTTGGGTTACGGAGAGGTTCGCACCGTGATTGGAAAGCTCGCCGCATCTTGGAGACAATCTGATAAAGATGGACCCCAGCAAGTTGTAACCAATGTCCGAGGCCAATGGGTTGTCGCTAAGGCCGACTTTGGTGCGCCAGCTACTTCAAAGTCTTCTAAGGACGGAATTGTGGCAATCCCAGGTCCCAAAGGACTCACTTTTGATTGCTCGAACGATGGCTGCAAGGCTGCGCATGCGGTATTGCAGTGCCAGGTGCCACTTCGCGACCAGGCTGAGTCTGTCTGGCCTCAAGGGAAATGGGTCGAGGTGGATGCGATACACGAACGTCTGACCTACGAATCCCTTGCTTGGCTTACTGAGCGTGTTCGGTCTCTTAAGCAGTTGTCGGACTGGACCACCTTGGAGCTCCCAGAGTCCGGACTAGAGAATTGTGAGCGATGTGCACCGACCCCGCCTCAGCTAAAATGGTTCTTCATCAAGAATAAGTTCAAGGCTATTGAAGATCCACAGGAAGCTGCACCATACGAGCGTGCTTTGAAAGCCAGGCCCAACCCATTCGTCACTCACATTAAGTTGGACGAAGACGGCGTCGGAACACTCAAAATTGGACTGAACGTCCCCAGTCTTGTGCATCGTGCTTTAAATCGCTTGCCTTCTCAAGGACAAGGACGTGTCGAACATCCCATTTTGGGCTGGAGGCTTGTTACGGATTATATTCCCGAACCCAGACTTCTCTTGCCGTTTTACGACCTGACGTCAAATAAGAAAGACAAGCAATCGGAGCAACCACCAAACTTCATTACCAAGCTACGTCCTGAGCAGCTTAGGTCTCTGCATTGGATGAAAGAACAGGAACGCGAGAATATTCTTCCGTTTATCGAGGAAGAGGTGGCAGAATCATTGTTGCCGCACCTTAACTGGCGAGCTGAAGGAAAGGCTGAGTGGCCTCATTATGTTCGCGGAGGTGTCCTCGCAGATGAAGTCGGTTACGGAAAGACCGCCATTACGATCGGCCTTATAGATGCAACTCAGGCAGACATTCAGCTTCCGGCGAAAATGAAAGGTGCTATTCCGATCAAGGCAACCCTGATTGTTGTTCCACAACATTTGGGCAAGCAATGGGTTTCCGAGATTGGGAAGTTCACTGGAACCAAGTACAAGGTCATTGGTATCCATGATCAATCTGGAATGAATAAAATCACGGCGAAGGAAATTATGGCTGCGGATATAGTTGTCGTGAGCGCCTCGTTGTTTCACTCGGACAGATATTTGTCCAACCTTGCACAATTTGCTTGTACAAAGCCTCCCCCTTCAGGCCAAGGCAGACGGTTCTTTGACTGGCAAAAGACTGCTCTTCAGGATCTCGCTGCCCAGGTTGATTATATGCTCGATAAAGGCATTATTGCTGCCCGTAATAGGATTGATGCGGTAGCTAAGGGTCTTGAGCGGCAGGAAGCATCAGAGGTCTTTATCCAGAAGAAACGTCTTGTTGGAAGTGCCTATGTTGAGAGTAAGGAGAAGACGGGGGAAAAGCGACGACGAAAGGTGGACGATTCCGACGAAGATAGTTCCGAAGCAGTTGGTGCTGAGTCTGAAACATCAGGCTCGGACAGGACTAAAAAGGTCCGCAAGAGCAAGACTGATAATGATCCGTGGAAGTTGCGTAGTCATATGACGGAACGTGATTGGACAAGAATGATTACGCCTCCGTTCGAAATGTTCCACTTCAATCGCTTGGTCGTTGATGAGTTCACCTACTTGAAGGGACAAGTTCATGCTGGTATTACGAGTCAGAAGTCGAGCTCTCGCTGGGTGCTTTCTGGTACTCCTCCTTTGGAGGACTTTGCCGACGTTAAAACGATCGCCGCTTATCTTGATATTCATCTTGGAATCGATGACGATATGGTTGGAACGGAGCAAAACCGCAAGAAGGTCCGGAAGGACATGACTGGTAAGTCAAGATGCCCCGCCGAAATTCGTCGTTTGAATACTAACCAATGTTTTTTGTAGGTGTGGAACTTTTTAATGCGTTCAAGCAAGTCCATTCGCCTCATTGGCATACTCGAAGACAGGAGATCGCCCAAGCCTTCCTGAACCAATTCGTTCGTCAAAATTATGCGGAAATTGAAGAAATCCCATACGAGGAGCACATCGTTCCTGTCAGCCTCCCAGCTGCGGAGAGAGCCATCTATCTCGAATTGGAACATTATCTTCAAGCTCTCGATTACAATATTCAGAAGTCCAGGGCTAAAGTCGACAACGACCGTGACCGTCGCCAGCAAGAGGCTCTTGGAGAGAGCAAGACGGCCGAAGAAGCGCTTATTAAACGTTGTTCCCACTTCGACCTTGATGACTCTCGCCGCGACGAGGAAAACGCTGTCCAAGCATGTGATGTTATCGTCGAGGACCGCAAGAAGCAGTTACACAGTTGTCGCGAGGATATTCGCCGGTCTCTTCAGGACGCCTTTAAACGCTATATCGAGATCCCCGCCAAGGAATGGCAAGAAAAGGGGAAATCGAATTCAAACGACAAGCGCCCTAAGAACTTGTTTGGCGAATTCCTCGAGCAGTGCCGCATTGGTGGTGTTGGTGACCCCGATGCCAATCATGATATCCGGATCCTCCTTGACGAGGCTGAGGCCAGGACCAAGGGAAAAACAATCAAGGTCACTTACGCCGATGGGACTGTAGCTGATTCCAAGATCTCCGACCCTCCGAAGCCTTTCAGCCAGACTAAGACCAAGGGTAAAGGTAAAGTAAAGAAGGAGAAGGAAGAGAAAGAAGATCCGTGGCCAACAGATATGTTTGAGAAGACTGTGCAACTCAAGAATAAGGTGATGTACCTCAGAGGCCTCGTACGAAAGGAATTGGCCGGCCGCCATCGATCTCTACGTTACTTCACGGTTGTTCGTGACCTTCAGACGGCTGCGATTACGAAGAACAGCAAAGCAGAGATTACTTGCCCAGGTTGTAACAAGACAGTTAGTGAATCCGACATTGCAGTTCTTTCCTCCTGTGGTCATCAAGGATGTTACGACTGTCTCGAAAAGGCTGCCCGTTTGACACAGTGCCTAACCAAAGACTGTGGAGCTGCCACTCGTGCTTTGGCTGTTGTCAGGGCCGATTCTTTAGGATCCGAGGATAAGAGGGACGGTATTGGACGTCATCACGGCAAGAAACTCGAGAAAATGGTCGAATTGATCAACACCAAGATCCCCAAGGATGAGAAGATTCTCTTGTTTGTCCAGTTTCCGGATCTTATGGAGAAGGTTGCCAAGATCCTCGACGAGTCCAACATTCCATACTTCCGTGTTCAGGGTGGCGGTAAAAATAAGTCGACTACCGTCGAATCTTTCCAAAAAGCGACGGGTTTTTCGGGTCCGAGAGTCATGCTTCTCAATATCACCGCCGAGAGCGCTTCGGGAGCGTAAGTTTTCTCTATTTCTACACTCGATGATAATGCTAACAGATGGCAGCAATTTCACCAACGCCAACCACGCTATTATCATCTCTCCTCTTCTTACCGAGACCGAGTACCAGTATAAGTCGAACGAAACTCAGGCTATCGGTCGTATCCGTCGTTACGGTCAGACCAAGACGGTACATATTTGGCGGTTCATGAGTGAAGATACCATGGACGTGGAAGTTTATGAAAAGCGTACTGGAGAGCTTCGTAACTCGGAAACCTTCAAGTCCAAGATTTACAACCTTTAGATACGGCGTTCGATACAGCTGAGGGTAGATTGTTTAGGTCGTGATTTCTTTTCTTTGTTCTGTCTTGTGGCTACAAGCGCGTTTGTGTATCATGTCCGATTTCCTTCTTACTTTTTGATGTGGGATTAGAGTTACGATTGGAAGCGTGTACACGAAGGGGACATTTGGGGTTTTGAGCGTTTTTGTAACAGCTGTTTTTTTTTCTCGTGTATAATCGGTTCTTTTAGTTGCACACATGAGGCGGATCTCGACGGGAAAAAAGTCTAGGGTTCTTTGTAGTTTGGGGTTTTTTGCAGTTTTTTTGATTTTTTTGGTTTCTGCGTTGAGTGATTCCCGTGTATTACTATCGTGACGAGAAGTGCAATGATCATAGAGGAGGGTACTTTAATACATGTGTTGCTGGGATGCGGTCTCTAACACGTATAGTACATACTAGTACTACAGTTACTATGGCGACGGAACTTGATTGGACTATGTCTCAGAATGAACCTGGCCGGCTGCATGAAGGATGCGGAAAGCTGCAGCAAATTCAAATTTAGGAATTCATAATCCATTGTTCCCCCGTGCATGCAAGCCACAAATTACTCTAACAATCGGCACGAGCACGCTTGGACTTCTTTTGTTTTGCTGCTAGCTACACCTCACCGTCACTTCAAAACAACCACAACCAAAACCTCACCACACAACCCCTCTGCAGCAACAACGCTGTGCATCGATGAATACGTCAAGGTGGATGAAAAGTGGTGGGGTGGTTGAGAGAGATAAGGAGGCTGCGGCGGACATAGGGAGGGGACGACGGAAGAGACTTTGGAGTTCACCACCACCATCGAGCCGTGGAACTCGATCTCGATCTCGAAATACGCCGGAGCGACAATGGAGTACGGAAAGAGGAAACCCCAGCCCCAGGCCAACCAAGCAGAGGAGGAGGGTAAGAGTTGTGATGAATAAGGAGACGGGGAGGTTGATGGCTGTTACACCACCGGAGGACGACGAGGAGGAGACAATATACGTAATTGCACCTCCCAAGGACGACGAGGAGGGGGCAGTAATTACAATAATTTCACCTCCCAAGGACGACGAGGAGGGGGCAGTAATTACAGTAATTTCACCTCCCAAGGACGGCGAGGAGGAGACAGTTATAACACCTCCGGAGGACGAGAAGGAAGTGGAAGTAATTACACCTCAAAGCCCAGCACCTAGCGAAAGGAACCCGTCAACACCAGAATCACCCAAAAATAGGACTCCGGTACTTCCCGGGACTCCGACGTCATCTCAACGCCGCGGGTGGAACTTTGAAATAGTAATACCGCTGCAGTTGGGCTGCAGCTCCTCCTCGCAAACGAACTTCGAGGTTATAGTGCCTTCGTGTGTGCGGTTGGGTTTGAGCGGCGACGACGGCGACGACGACGCACCGCTAACACTACCACTAGTCGAAGAATCTCCGCTAAAGGAATTACAGTCGCCGCCACAGCCTACAGTCTCCCCGCCAAAAGAATTCCAAACACCACCACCGCCGCTTGAAATATCCCAATCGAAGAACTTCGAGGTAGTATTGCCTTCACATCCACAATTGGGTCCGAGCAGAAACCTCACCGACGACGACGACGACGACGACGATGACGATGATTCCCCACCAACACCATCACCGGTCGAAGAATCACAGAATAAAGAGCCCCAATCGACATCACGGCTTGCAATCTCATCGTCTAAAGAATATCAGTCTCCACCGCCGCTTGAAATCTCCCCGCCAACGAACTTCGAGGTAGTATTGCCTTCACGTCCGCCATTGAACCCCACTGACGACGACGACCACGACGACTCCCCGCCAACACCACCATCGGTCGAAGAATTACCGCCAACACCACCATCGGTCGAAGAATCATCGCCAACACCACCACCGGTCGAAGAACCGCCGCCAAAAGAACACCAAGCACCACCGCGGCTTGAAATTTGCCCGCCAAAGAACTTCGAGGTAGTATTGCCTTCTCGTCCGCGATTGGACCTGAGCGGAAACCCCTCGGGCTCCAACACGCTGCCAACACCACCTCCGGTCGAAAATACTCCGAGTGAAGAACTCAAATCAACACCGCAGCTTAAAATTTCTCCGCCAAAAGAATGTCGAACATCTCCACGGCTTGCAAACTCCCCACCAAAAGAATCTCAAGCACCACCACGGCCCACAACCCCCCGCCAAAAGAACTCCAATCACAACCATGGCCAAAAGAACATCAAGCATCATCATCACAGCCTGCAATTTCCCCGCCGAAACTATATCAACCATCTGCATTTCTTGCAAACTTCTCGCCAAAAGAACTCGAATCACAACCACGGCCTACAATCTTCTCGTCTAAACTCCAAGTACCACCACAGTTTGCACTCTTCCCGCCAAAAGAATATCATACATCTCCACGATTTGCAATCTTTCAGCCAAAAGAACATCAAGCATCATCACGGCTTATACTCTCCCCGCCCAAAGAAAATTCACCACCCCGCCGTTGTCATCAACAACCCTCCTCTTCACCCCCCGCCTCTGTCCCCTTCCCCCCCGCTCCGCACCATGCCTATCCCCCCTTCATCCCAAGAACCCCTCCCCCTTCCCCTCCCCACCACCCTCGTCATCAGCTCCGAGGACGACATCCTCTACGCCCCTATTCCGGGCAACATACTCCACATCGACCTCCCCATCCCCGTCCGCGCCCATACAGCAACAGATCCAACAACTTCCTTCCCTGGTCCGCGCCCCCGGCCGCAACCCGTATTTGCGGTAGCTGAAGACCCATGCCACCATTGTCACGATATGGTAAGGGATTATTCATATGCGCCGTGTGGGCACGCGGCGTGTAAGTGGTGCTGGTATGAGATGTGGGAATGCGCACAGGTGCGCGGGTGTGAGGGGAGTCTGAGGGAGTATGCGGCGGTTTCGTGTGGGGTTTGTGGGGTTGGTGTGGAGGAGGTTGTGGCTAGTAGAGAAGGAGAGAGGTGGGTGATGAGAAGAGAGATGGTGAGACCGGTTATGACGCCAAAGAGGAAGAGGAAGAGGTTTAGATGGAATCCATATGGGAGTCCGGAACCGTTACAGTGATGATGGGAGAGTGTGGATGGAAGATCTGAAGTGAGTTACATCAAGTATTTAGCTAAAGTACCTAATCTAAAAAAAACACGTACACACACCATGGGTATCACTTTCATTCATCATTACTTCATGCCCTACCCTGCCCTGCCCCCTCTAATCGTACATCTACACATACACACTCTCTCTCTCCCTCCTGTGGCTCACTCATTACAAATCCGGATCATCCTCCCCCAACCCGTAAAACACACCTTTCTCCACCATCTTCCCCTGCCATTCGTCCTCGCCCCCCACCAACACCTTCAACTCCGCCCTAACAGCAATCGCACTCCCCGTAAGGTTCTCATCCGCAAACCTATTCCTTATCTTCCCCATTACCGTTCCCCAACTCTCCTCATCCTTCCCAAACTCAACCCACGTCCCGCTCCGCCTCTCCTTCACAATAAACCCACAAATATCCTCAACCCCTATCAACTGATACTCCTCCACAATCTTCCCCAAAAACGCCCCACGAGACACAAAATCCCGATACCACAGTCGTATCGAATGTGCGGCGATCATACTCCCAGGAACCATAGGCTTGATCCGGATTTGGAAGAGGATATTTGGGATTTGTGACGTAAGCCAGACATCGTAAAGTGGAGATGTGAAGTGCGGTGGTAAGTACGGGTTCGGAGGGAGATCGTCTTCCTCGGGTGGCGGGGGCGCGTCGGAAATGTCATCATCATCGTCGTCGTCGTCGTCGTCAGATACGGCCTCGGAGGAAGACGTGGATGCCGAGAAGTTGGAATCGCTGTCAGAATCTTCCATGTCGGTGTCTGACAGCTCAAGCTTGGAAAGTTGCCCGTGGACACCTTCGATGTCCATGTCCATTACGTCGTCGTCGTCGTCGTCGTCGCCGGTGGAGGAGGAGGTGCTGGAGGGGACGGGCGAGAGGTCGAAGTTGTCGGCGATTGTGGACGTCGGCGACGGTGGTTGGTCTTCTTCCCCCAGTGGGGAGGAGGGGGCGAAGGCGAAGGACATGGAGGGGGCCTCGGGCCCAGAGGCACCGAAGAAGAAGGGTGGTGGAGTGGTCGCCATGATGGGCGGACAAAGGAAAGAGGGGATTGAGTGAGTTGTTGCGAGTTGTGGTGATGAGTGGGGTTGGTGTTTTTTTTAAGACATCGCGACGCGTAAAGTACGAGTAAATTACCCGACGACAGGGATGAGGGCGGGGATCGTGACTCAAGTGATGACACGTGATGAACTCGGGTTTCGAGTCTGTACTTTATGGGCGTTCGCTGGTTTCGGGAAGGTCTTTTGTCAACCCTTTTCCCTGATTTTAGTCTGATTTCAGTCTTTTGGTTAGGCTTTTGGTGGCCAAAAAGGCTTGTAAAATGGGTTTTGACCCAACAAAATACTGACAAAATACTTTCTCCGAACCACCAAGCCCCAATAAAACACTCGTGCCTCCAAAGTCGGATTTGGTCACGTGCCGCAAGCTGTCCGCTTGAAAGGAGGGAAAAATACATGTGACTAAATCCGACTTCGGAGGCATGAGTACTTTAATTTTAGAGCTTTAGTTGGATGGGTATTGATTGATTGGGTGGGTGTGTTCCTTGCATTATCTGTGATGCAAGGGAGTGTCTCAGTCCCACATGTGTGGATAATCTTTATCATGGTCAATCATTCGGTTTTAATATTCCCAATTTCTTAATGTAAAACTGAACACTCACTATACGGCCTATTAACCACCCTGGGACAATTTGGAACGAGTTTAGAATTTGGAATCTGGGGGGGGTAGGGTCGTTCTAAGCAACCAGTTTGGAAAGCGGATTTTCAAAATCTGGGTTTAGAACGTTTCTAAATCCCTTCTAAATTTTCACGGGAAGTCACCCACTAATGAGGTTTTGAGGTAGAGGTTTTGATCATAAGTCCTGACGTTTTAGTGATCAAAGCACCTGGTGTTTACAGTACAATCTGGTGTTTATAACGTCATGAGGTTTCGAACCCTAGGTGTTTATAGCACCAAGCCTGCTATGCTAAGTTATCTGTTATTGATATTTGCAATGATCTCTAATATCTTGTAGAAGACCAAAGCTGAATCTTGAAGAGCACCCCTCCAGAATTTATATCCGGAGCTCGAAATCTGTCAATTGAAAATGTGTATCCCGCGTCAAACTAGCAACGAATGCTTTCACTTACCACGGCCACTTGTTCCTCTGGACAGTTGTACCTTTGCTGGCCAAATCCCGACGCCAATGATGCAAACCTTGAATTGGCTCTCCTTTACTCGACACTGACCCCATGAAAGCGGATAGCTGTAGAGTAATCGGGAGGTTCAAATCCGTCTATATCAATAGCACTCTTATAATTCGGCTTAATACCTTTGTCTATGGAAAATACCTTTCAGTATCAGCTCTGAATCTTCAATGTCTTTTTTGAAGGAATGGTCCAGTAACCCTCGTTTTATCAACTTTAATCTAGCGTCAATACCTTGGGGGATGAAAAAGCAAATCACAGAAGCTCTGTAGAAGGTTTCCGCTCAGAAGAAGGCTTCTGAACAGCTTTAAAGAGCTTTAGGAATCAATTACGAGTGCCTACGAGGCTTGCCATGTGCACATGAGTTTACCTCATATCCCTTACACAACATGAGCATGTATAATAGAGAATTGTGGAAGATTCTGTGATCTAAAAAATCCATAACTGTAAAGTACAAGTATCAGTCATAAACAATTTACAACCCGCCCGACGCACTAAAAAGGGAAGCCCCCTATTACACGCCATACCTCATAAATAACCACCATAACGATACTAAAGCTACACACAAGTGTCCTAATTTAATTGCTTTCATATGCAACATGTTATAACTGAGCTCGGGGGCTTGGATCTCCCGAGGACTCCAACCTACAAGTCTTTGTTGCTAAATCCCTTCGTGCATTCCAACGCTACTGAATATGTCTATCTCATGGCCAACTCGAATAGTGGTGATAACTTATTTATATTCTTGAGAGTCACATTCTTCGTTTACGAGATACCATCAGGAACCCTATTGAGAGCACAATTTAGTGGGATCAAGGTCATCCACTGCATCACTGTCTTACTTTATGGCGGTTTATTTGTTGTCATCGCGATATCCTTCGTCGATCCGTCAACTCCAAACGTGGACAGTTCACAATGTGATGCTAATATTGATGCGGACATCGGTGGACTGGTGTTCGAGTTTTTGTCATTCTGCAAGCCACATATCTGTTTTTGCAAAATATTGCCGGCTTAGCTATAAAGTCGTCTGTGGGTACGAAAGAATTGGGTGCCGGATTGCTCCTGACCCATTCGGCTCTTGTAATTGTGATTATTGTCTAGCTTGGCCGACATACTTTATCGCCTGTCGACGGAATTATATCGGCTATGATTCTTGATGCTCAGAATGCTGCCTTGTCTGTGCAGTGTTTGTTCAAGGAGGCATTGGCCCCAGATGGCAGATCGTTCTTGTTACTGTGGGACAAATTCTGGGTTTGTCATTTGTTGGGACGGTCATAAGTCAGGTATTGTTGCCAACTAATTCGATCATGAATAACAGCTTATGAATGAGGCAAGGTTACAAGCGGAGCGCTTACTTCGAGCAACTGCAGTTGCTTTACGGTCTTCTGGTGGGGTTGGATCAGTAACTGCTCAAACACATCATCAGGGGAAATTACTTTTTGGCTGTATTACGCCCTGAGATGGCTCGCTTCTATACATGTGACATACTTGGCATTCAGCCGTACTTGTACTCTCATATATATATGGCCTTCTTACCCTCTTAGATAAAACACAATTAAGCTTCTCTAGTATCACCATTTGAACACCCACGGTGCCTTGTTCAGCCCCAGCAGTGGCACTCTAGTGAGTCCAGGCGGATGGGGGGAAGGAGATTAGGAGATACGACTTGGAAGCAGCCCTCTGGGTTGTGGAAGTATCTAGGATTAGGATATGTCATGGCCGCAAGCGGCCGAATACAATATGATTACAAACAAACAAACTCTAGTGAGTCCCAAGACTTATGCCAATTCCAACACAACCGTATCAAACGTAGGTCTGGAGTATATGATCTATACGATATCAAGCATTGTCATCGCGGACGTGTCCTTGGTGAGACACAACGTCAAACCGACCTCCAACGTTTACACGGTTGGGCAGGTCATTGCCATTCTTATCGCAGTAGGAACGTCATTGCGGGCCATATGGTTGATTTGGATGGCTCGACCTGCGACATCGGTTGCACTCATCGCTGTTCAAGTTGAGTATGTTGATAAGGGGAGCGAGTAGGTTTCCTTTATTCCCGGGCTCTATTTCTAGTCTGATGTGGGATCCAGCAACCCGTCCTGCACAGATCTAGGTCCAACTGTTTTGGCGGATCCACCTGGTTCTGCTGTTGAATCCAAATCTCTGGGGGCTAGTACGAGTGGCTCAAACACAAGTAAGAGATCTAGCAAGATATCGTTCGGGTCTTGTGTTCATAATATTAGCTTATTCTCCCGCGGACAGCTCTCTATCCCAGCTGAGGGAATCAGCTATCTAAGATCCCTCAAAACCAACCAACACAGTACGGGGTATATGTAAGGCTTTAAACGAGTCATGAGCTCATTCAAGAACGCTGTTCGCACGTCTTTTCGCCGATTACGAGAAGGACTAAATGACTTGGATGAAGCCCGTATTCAGCGACCATCGTCGGGATTGATTGCTTCCAAGCCGGAAGGGATTGTAAAAACCGGGAAAAGGTTCTCCTTTCGAGGAGCGTTCCGTGATCTTGACATTGCCCGCATAAGGCTACGGGTACTTGACTCAAGCGCCTCTTCCAAACGTTTAGCATCGAAATTCGGGAGAGCCTTCTTTGAAAGATATACCGACCACTGACCCAGGTGTGAGAGCGCTGGTTCTGACCGATGCGCACTCACCCCAGATGAGAGATCACCAGTACGATGACCAACCGACAGAGCAGCCGCATTCTTCCGGGAAACGAGGCGCTGAGACTACAAGTGGTGCTCTAGTGGAATTCGCAGGATGCAGTAACCCAGAGGCAAATAATGCCTTGGTAGAGTCCTATAGTGGGATGGCAACGCAGCCCCTGCTGAGCAATACCGAGACCGCCAAAACAGTCTCCACACCGGAAACGGGCGACCACCAGTACAGTGACGGTCCGACAGAGCAATCTAGGGACACGATGCTGAGATTACCTAGACTGCATTGGGTGGAGACCGTAGTATCGAGATCACCAAAGCGGCAGGAGATCCCCAGCACAACAAGAAACCAACAGAGCAGTCTTGTATTTCAAAGGAGCATGAAACTGAGATCACACAAGTTGTACTAGCCGGAGATCGCAGTATCGAGATCACTGGACCGGCAGGAGACCACCATCAACCCAGCAGTTATCCCGATGGCAAAGTCACTGAGGCAGTTTTGCTTAAGATTATGAGAAACCATCGGCATGGCAGTGTAAACAGATTGACAAAACTACTTCGGCAGGAGTGTGACATTGAGATCACACAGGGTGCTTTGGTGGAGGCTGTGGAGTTTCATACTTCGGGGTTATGAAGCTGCTCCTGGATAGAGAGCCCAATATCAAGATTAGCGAGGCGCTTTTGCTTGCGGCTATGAGGAATTTGCAATATGGCAACGAACTTATGAAGTTGCTCCTACAGACCGAAAGACGGGACATCATAATCACCCAAAATGTTTTAGTGGCGGTGGCGGGGAGCAAACATTTCGGTCCAGAGGTGATGAAAATGCTACCGATCAACGACCCTGATATTGAAATCAACGAGAGGATTCTAGCGGCGGTGGGGAGTGGAGGTGGTGGCCCGGAGGTTTTAGAGCTGCTACTACCAGGAAACTTGACATCAAGATCATTGAGACAATATTGACCAACGCGATAAAAAAGTGGGGGTATGACGAACAATTGATGAAGCTACTGGTAACCGCAGGATGTGATATCACAATGACACCAGAGGTTTTGAGAGCGGTCACATCAAGCTATAGTATGGAGGTGATGAAGTTTCTAGTAGCTAGAGACCACAGTATCGAGACCATTCAGGTGGCATTGGAGACAGCTGCGAACGACCTTAATCTGGGGCTAATGAAATTACTACTGGCAAGAGGCTACAACATCAAGATTACCGAGGCGGTTTTACTTGGGCTGATTAGAAGGTTAATACACAATAGTGTCACTGGGGGAATTAATAGGTTGAGAATATTCCAAAATAGCGCCACAAAGAATAGCGTCGCGGAGAAAATCGTGAAGCTACTACTGGAAACCAAAGATTACGATATCGAAGTCACACAAACCGTTTTAGTGAAAGTCGCAATGAGCCGTCATCAGAACTTGATGAAGCTGCTACTGGACAGAGGGCAGGATATCAAAATCACTGAGACAATTTTGCGTGGAGCGATAAGAAATCAGACCCATTTGTTTGTTTGTAATCATATTGTATTCGGCCGCTTGCGGCCATGACATTCCTAATCCGCGGCACTTCAGCGGTGTGAGCCCTTTGTGTCCGCAGAGCCCTCTTTGCCTCCAAGTCGTACCACCCTTTCTCCTGCTACCCCAGAAATCAGACCCATGGAGTTGCAGTAGAAATGGTGAAGCTGCTGCTGCAGACCAAAGGATGCGACATCAAGATCACACAAAACCTTTTGGTGGAGGCCGCGTACATCAATCAACAACTACATCCCTTTTCACCATGTCTGGTTTTCAGGTTCTGCATTCTCACTTCAAGCCTCGCTGTCTTTCTACAAACCGACTCAGGTGCAGAGCATAAGGTCAGACCATTGTGCCCCAACTGTAAGAAGTTTGAGCTTCCACTTGTAGTAAGTAATTCCACATGTTAACACTTTGTGGCTGGAATGTACAAATCACTATTCCATCTCTGATTCCTTTTGTGTGGGAACTGCAGCAGATTCATCTCAAATTTATTGTGCATATTCTCCCTCCAGTTCGCGAACCGGCCCAAGTTTGCGAACTGGACCGCCTGATTCATGAAGGGGAAAGGTTCGTATATCGGTCGGAACATATGTTACTAATGGAGATTAAGTACCTATATGAAGCTGGGATCGAAACTCTACGTCTAACCCGTCCGCATTACTACTTTAATTGGTTCTTACACGTTTCTTCACGTACGTCGTTAATTATCAGTGAGAGCGAGCGCTTCTTCACATCCTTATCCGCAGGTCGCCATATACTTCCTGGGTGAGTTATAACTTAGGTATTCTGTATGCTGTGGTGTGAGCTAAGGTGGTGGTCGCTGTCCTCATAATATCGTTGCGTTGGTCCGAAGATTGGGAAATTGTGGGGGGAGATTGAATGATTGGGATCTGGAATTGTGTCTATGGAGTCGCCTCGGAGGGGCGGGAGGGTTGAGATGGCGATTCTGTGGAGTGGAAGTAACCCGGGTACACTGGTGGATGTAGGTGGGTGAATGCGGAGTGAGGATGTTATTTAGGGCTTCGTGAGGCGGGCGGTTAGGTGGGTGCGGTAATGGGTGCGGTAGTGGGTGAGAAGAGAAGGTAGTTTCATTCGCAGCGATGAGAAAGACAGCGTGGATAGGGTAGATTTTACTGGAACTTGGGTTTAAACGGCGTTAGTGAGGAGTATGTGCGGTAATAACGCAAATAACAGACAAGATGGGTCGTGGTAGAATCGTAACTGGATTTGGCTCGTATGATTCCACTGTCACATTCATAACGCTCAAATGAGCACCAACGCGAGCTGCGTCAACTGGAGTTGGCAACTCTGCCCAATGATGTGTCCTTGCAACCCCGCCCTGTTAGGCTCTATTGAGCGGGGTTGCGGCGGCACAGTTGTTACTGTGTGATAGGGGAGAATCGTGTGTATAGTCTGAGATACAGAGAGACTCGAGAGAAGGAGAGAGACTCGACATATATACAGGAGGCATCAGCCCCGGTTACAGCCAGCTGTATCAGACCCTTGTATATATGTAACAGTTACACATGATATGCGAGTGATAGACGGTGAATACCCGAGGGACAGTCCTAGGGATCTAGCCATCGTCAGCTGTCGTGACAACCTCGCAACTCCTGACATCCAGCAGTACCTGCGGAGAGGCCGCCTTAATCTTCTACTGGTCAGTTTTTCTATTTCCCTACATTCCGTCTAGAAGTTTTCCAGTCTGTTGTTCACATTGGATGTCTCACCAACCCTTTTTTTTTCTGAGGTACGTATTTGGGGAACATTTATAAGTGTAAAATAGATCTAGGCATACAATCGCTACCTAGATGGACAATTTCTTTGTAAGCCATTTCGCGCCCTTTCCCTTCTCCCCTTCAACCACCACCTCCACAAACCCATGGCGTTCATAAAACCTTCCCGCCCGATCATTATCCTCTGCCATCCCGAGATATATTCCCTGCACGTCCTCCGCCACAAGTTGCTGGAGCAGCGTGTGCATCAACGTACTCCCCCACCCCATCCCTTGGTACTCGTCGAGAATATTTATATGCAGATGCGCGGGGAACTCATCGAGCACCGGGATCAGAATTCTGTCCCCGTTTTTGGCCAAGGCGATTGTTTGTTGTGCTTGGTCCGACAGTGGTTCCGGGAGCGATGGAAATGAGAGAGTGGGGACGTAATGCGCATTATAGGCTTCTACGAAGGCGGTGGTTGAAGGTACGCCCATGATATAGCCTGCCACCCCCGAGGGCGTGTCGAGGACATGGATGTATGACGGTGAAAGCTGGAGGTAAGGGATTGCATAGAGGTATGGGATCAGCGGGGAGACGGGCCGCACTGAGGCGTGCGCAGTGGCTTCACACTAGTAGAGTTAGCGGCGGGTAAGTACAAGACACAAGACAGGTGGGGGCACGATTTTGACGATGGCGTCGTAGTCGGTGGTGGGGTTGTAACGGCGCACGAAGGGTTTTGACGAAGAGACCATAGTAGTTGTTGGTGTCACAAAGTTGATGCCTGCCAATAGTTCGCCAATTAATATATCTAACAGGCAGATACCAATCAATGGTGACACGACATGCAGAAAAAAAAAATTGCTGTGTAAACGTGTAATCTAGGTATTAAAACAACGAAGTTCCAAACAAAACCAATACCCTTATCCCCATCGTTCCGTCTATATCTAGAGAATCCCAATCCCAAAACCAGCAACGCCAATTTCCCCAGTGGTCCTTCCTACTCAGCGGCCGCGCGATGAACAAGGACCTTCCTTTCTTCACCTTGAACAAGTCGGTTGTACAGCACCCAGCTGGTAACAATCGCAATCGGCAGCGCAATAATCGCTGTTCGCACCCTACATTCCTTCATTAGCTGTGCGATCTTCCCCCATTGCTAGTTTGTATCAATATACCGTCGTTCGGCGTATTTATATTTTTCCGGTAGTTCCTGGGGACTCAAGGGCATAGGAATCCTATTCCTCGCAGCAATTCCACCCCCAGGGACTCGTGGCGATTCGCGGCTGTGGCTCGTTCTGATTCCAAAGCTGGGGTGAGTGGTGGAGGGCGAAAGGGCGGGAGCGAAGATTTTGGAGGGTGCGGAGGGATGCGGGTGGCGCCTGTTGATGCTGTTGCTGTCGATGTTGGAGTAGTGGAAGGCATTGTGTATGGTATGGTGGTTTATGGGTTTATGAGAAGAAGAAGAAGAAGAAGGAAACGGTGGTAGTTTTATTGAAAATCGAGGAAAGGAGGTGGCTTATCGAGACCGAGATTGCGTTCACGACTCAGCTTTCTTTGTCCCACATTTAGCACCAACGAGCTGAGCAATGATGTAAGATTCGCTACCCGGCCTTGCCATGCAATAAGCCTTCAACATTTCTGACGTGAGCGAGCAAGGACGAATGATAGATATGCTTTCGAATCGATGAACCATAGGTATGATTCAGCCTAACGTCGATAATGTTCTCATACAGAAATCTAATGGTGTACATGTGCGCCTCCTTCTACTGTCTTGTCTTTCTCAACCAATACGTCGCAAGGTCTTCGTCCGTCACCAATGATGGGGATCCCACAAGTGGGTCTGCACCATTCGAGTTCTTTGGGAATGCAATAACCTCCCGAATATTATCTGTCCCCATCAATACCGCAATTAACCTATCAAATCCGAGTGCAATCCCAGCGTGTGGCGGACAGCCACTCCCAAGAACATCGATCAGGTGGTCAAACTGGCGGAGTTTGTCTGGATGCACTTTGATAACGTCTTCCAGAATATACCGCTGGAGCTCTGGATCGTGAATTCGCCTTGACCCACCGCCTAGCTCGACTCCATTGACAACAATGTCGTAGTGCTCCGCACGGACCTTGAGAGGATCAGTGGCAAGCAGCTCGAAGTCATCTTCGTGGGGAGCAGTGAACGGGTGGTGAGTTGAGGCGAAACCAACGATTCCGCTCTGTCCAGGTTCGTCCGAGGTAACGGGGGTAAAAAGCGGGAAATCTGTAATCCAAACAAACTCATAGGTTTTGGGCTTGGCGAGGACACCAGCCTCAACTGCTTTATTGATCAAGGCTTGTCTCAGGCGTCCCATTATAGTACTGCCGCCCTGGGAATGCTTAGTTACTATGTTGCATCTGGTAGGTTGAAATGGTGCCAACTCACTATGAATCCCCCACGTCTCCTTTTCAGTAGGACAATGTCACCTTCTTCAATACTGAGTCGCTCGTTAACAGTTTCAATGATCGACGCCGTCAAACCAAGCTCTGGAATACCGTATGCCGAGCTCTCGCCCGCAACGTATGACCTAAACCTATACTCGTCACCCTTGAATTCCGCCACGAATTGGTCGTGAACATTTTTCATCGTCTCCAGTGACCTGGGCGAGGTATCTTTTCTACGTATATGAAAGGCCTCGATACTATCGCGACTCCCATCCGCCTCATCGAAGTGGACTTTATGGATCTGGATTTAGTTAGTGTGAGGTAAAGCGCATCACGGCGTTGATAGAGCTAACCTTTAAGAATCCGTGTCGCAGATCGGGTTTGTCGGTTCCGTAACTATGCATGGCCTCAAGGTAGGTCATTCTCCTAAACCCGTAAGGAAGATCAACGCCAAGGCCTTTATAGAATATGTCACTAATAAGCTTGTGGACAATTCTTATAACGTCTTCTTTCCTTGCGAACGACATTTCCAGGTCAAGTTGTGTAAACTCTGGTTGTCTATCTGCGCGAAGATCTTCATCTCTGAAGCATTTGGCAAATTGGAAGTAGCGCGCCACGCCACTTGCCATGAGAATTTGCTTGTATTGCTGGGGCGACTGCGGGAGGCATAACACATTCCCTTGGTACGAGTTGGGACGAGGAACTCTCGAGCTCCCTCGGGGTTGACTTGAATAACAATGGAGTTTCAACTTCCAGGAACCCGCCTTCCTGAGAGATTGTCGGCAGATATCTGATACTTTGTTCCGCATGCGGAGAGCGTCCGTGAGAAGTGGCGATGTACGAAGTTGGAGATGCCGTTTCTCGGGCGGGAAAACGGTTGCGGGAGTGTATATAAGATCTGGAGATACTGAATTGAGTTGAATCAATGATTCGAGCTGAATCTCTGGTTTGTGCATTGGCGATCCTGTTCCCCACTGCTGACTCTCATTTTGTGATAGTCCTCCAGGCGGGGCGGCGATTTAGTTTTTGTGACAATTCCCTTCACACAAACCGGGACAAACGGCGGGAGTTTATGAAGGGAGTTGTGCATGGCTTTCTGCTCTTCGGAAGCGTTTGCTGTAATGCTGGAAACGACCTGAACTCGGACATCCGGGCCACTGCGATAATCGTAGAGATCCAGAAACGAAACCTTCTTATTGACCTTTCGCACTTTTTTGATAAACCATGAATGACTACTGTTTTATCGCCCAAATGTGAATCGATCTGTTCTACCAGGTGTGTCGCAGGTGGGTAGTTGACTACCACTGGTTAGAAGATTATTCGTAGTCAGGAGTTGGATGGGGGCAAAGTCACACTTCGCTTCCAGATCTGCCAGCGGCGGAGAGGGTTTGGACGGAGCGACCCCGACCCGCTTTCGACGGTTTGTACTCGCCTCAAGCAGCTCCCCATACTTCTCATCGATCATGTGAGCATCTATTCCAGTTGGAAGTACTTCTTCGTTCTGTTGCTTCGTTTTCTTCGCCTTGGCAAGGAATTCCTCAACGTCTACTGTGGTGATTCCTCCTGACGTCCGCTTTGGTGGTTTGTCAATCAATGGTTCGACTATGCCAGTTAATTTGACCAACACTGGATCCGCCATTGGATCAAAGTCGGTGCTGGGTCTATTGGCACGGTATGTAGGGGCAGCTGAATCATCGGGGGTGTCTGTGATCTTCGTGGACTTTGTGGAGTACAATCTCGATTGCGGTGGATGGCTTCGAGAATGTAGACTACGTTGGCCAGCGCCTCGAGATTGTAGGAGAAACGCAGACGGCAGTGCTGGACCATTGCTGAGGATTCGTATTCGACAGCGGAGACATATCCGCGAAACTGTCGACATTTGACTCGGGGAGCTGTGTGGGGATGGTTGGAACTGAGGTTTTCGTGAATCTGACGCCAAGGGAGGGAGCTTAACGAAGTTAGAAGTCCTAACAATGCCTGTAGTAGCACAAAGTATTACTCAACGTCGAAGATTTCACACCGAATAACTATCATAACAATAGAAGGAATATAAGCCAAATTTCCCAGTGTTTCCCCATATCGTGTCATTCTTCATTCATTCCCCACTTTCTTCACGACCACTAAGTGACGGTGAATTTGGGCTTGGCAGACACCCATTCGAAAATTTCCCTGGGCCGGGTAATATTCGCCACGACAATATATGATCGACGCGATTGCATCAACTCCCTCTTTTTCTTCATGACCTTCCAGTTCAACAAATGATGAAAGCTTAGCGTGTTGTCTATGAAATGTCTCCGCACCTTCGTGCAAGTGTACTCTCCCTCCTTCGGGGGCTGGCTTAAGGGTCTCTTGATGCGAGGTGGTGTTTGACACTGATATAGGCGTTTGGCACACTCACCTTGTTAACCAACAAGCGCTTTTTGGCATCTCTGATCTTTGACTTGGAAGTGTCCTTTTGCATTTCTCTTTGTTTATTTGGAAATATGCTTTTAATTCGAATTCAAATTTTTAGCTTGTCTTAAGTGTTTCTGTGATTCCGTTTTCTCCATTCTCTATTTCTCTATTCATTCTCCCGTCATTCGCACACAAGGTGGGTCCTAAGCGAGGAATCTTTTGGCCCAGTATATGTTTTGCGATATAATAAGGAATGATCTCGATCATGATACTGGCGGTCAAGGTCGTATAGATGGATCTCAAGTTACTTTTGATTCATCTAGCCTAGTTACTCCCCCCCCTCCCTTTTCTAGACACCCTGCCGGCCTTTATGCTGCTTGGTGCTCTGAAACCGCTACATTCCGTATGGTCTCTAGTATTGTCGTTGCTTTAGAAGTGTCAGGTGGTTCGAGCTGTTGAAGCTAGAAGCTGGATGCGAGTTGGCGATTGCACACAGATGGTGATGGGAACGCATGTAAAGCGTGCATAATATATCACTCGCTGCTTTATAGTGGTGTTTTTCTTCCACTGGGATGTTCCGTATAGGACACGAAACCTGGTAAAAAAAATTGAATTTCATCTATCGATAATAGTGGATGTATCCAGTCGAAGGGTTGTTTGTTCTGGTCTTGCATAGAGTGGCCCAAATCAACAATATCGCAAATTAGTATTCCGACTGCTGTGCTCCTCAAGATCGTGTCCTATCAGGGTAATTACGCAGCCTCCAATCACCGGCTTCAATCAGGTTGTTGTAAGCATGGTTTGATCTTGATTGGAGAGTCGCTAATCAGCTAGGGGAAACCTTGGCTTTGTCGCCCGTAGTACGCTGTCCATCCCGAGTTCAATCAACTCCTACTAGCAACCGGTAACGGCTGCTTACTCTACAGCGCTCTCCGACTCCCGCAAGCCCAACACCAAAACATCAAATACCGCTTGAACGTCGACGGCCTTTGTTCGCTTGTTCCATCTCTACGGGCTGTGGTCACGGTATTTTCGTCTTGTGTCTGCACCGCTCCACCTCCTTCCTTGACTACGAAGCAGCTCTGCGGAACTTATTCACCCATAATTACCGCATTACACGTTGCGTTCATTATTCCTAGTGTCGCCTTGATCCATCTAAGGATCACCGGTAGTCTGAGATTGAGCTCTGCGACAGAGCGCGCCAGAACCAACCGAACGGCCCACGAACATAGCACACCAGCGACGCAAGACGGCGTGAGAGTGTAAACTCAACGGAGATAATCCTGAACCCTATCACCTTGGGAAAGATAAACTATTTGGGACGTCGGCGGAGGGACGTCGGGGACTCCGGGAAGATTTCGATGGCGAGCTCGTTTGAGAAGTCGGTGAAGGTCAGTCTCGACCTTCCTGAACTATCGGGTGGCTTACGGCAAAGACTGAAGGTGTGTTGGAAGTGCAATACTGACCGGTTGCAGGGAGCTACCAAACACAAGCTTGCGGCACCAAAAGCCAAATATGTCGAACATATTCTCATTGCGACTCATGCTGGCGAGGCGGGAATCGCAGAGGTGTTTAGAGCCCTCAATAATCGATTGAGGGACAGTTCATGGACGGTAATATATTGCAGTTATAATATGCAAAATTGGACTGCTTATTATTGTTAGACTATCTTCAAAGCTCTTATAGTCGTCCACTACATGATGCGCGAGGGCGAAAAGGATGTAACACTGCGATACCTACGACGTAATCCTCGGGTGATAGCTTTATCGCACTATTCGGATGGTTAGTGGCTCTGCACTATCATGATAGATGGAAGTTAACAGACGACAGGTCAAATCCAAGGAAGAAATATACGAAACTACTCAAACTATCTCAACGAGCGTGCACGAACTTTCGGAGATGTACGGACGGATTATGTCCGGGATGGAGAGGGAAAACTACGGAAGTTGAGTGTAGACAAAGGACTACTGCGGGAGGTTGAGAGCGTTCAGACGCAGATTAAGGCTCTTTTGAAGTGTACGGTAAGATTATCACTTCTTTGGTCGATCCGTAAAACCTTTGTTGACTCAAGAATTCGGTAGTTCTTGGATGATGAAGTGGATAACGAAATCACACTTCTTGCATTTAGATTATTGGTATCAGATCTTTTGGAATTGTTCCATGTTGTGAATGAAGGCGTGATCAATGTTCTAGGTTTGAGTGTTATTCATGTCTGCCAGTAAAACATTCTAACCACTCGTAGAACATTATTTCGAAATGTCACGCCCCGATGCTGAGCGAGCACTAAAAATATACAAAGTGTTCACCAATCAGACATCTGATGTGGTGGACTTTCTCCAGGCGGCGCGCAGGGTAGAGGTGTCAACGCGGTTACAGATCCCCAACATCAAACACGCGCCCACTAGTTTAACGTCATCACTGGAGGAATACTTGAACGACCCCGACTTCGACGTTAATAGAAGACAGTACTTGGCACAGAAAGAGGCGAAGGAGAATGGTGGGGCAAAAAAGCCGGCTCAATCTACTTCCGGCAAGACTTCTCCTGCACAGCCAGGACCTACACCGACTGAAGCACCATCAGCAAAAGAACCTCCAAAGATTGCACCAGATCTTATCGACTTCTTTGAAAGTATAGAGACAGAGCAGACCCCAATGTTTGGGAATCAACCGGCCCCACAAGAAATACCTCAGATAATAGGACCCATACCCCAGATCATGGTTAACCCGTATACTCAACAACAAGTGTACGTATCTCAGCCGCAGATACCTCAGATGGTCCCCGCACCACAGATGCCTGCCCAAACAGGAGGATTTCCCATCGGCTTTCAACAAACCAACCAATTCCCACAACCGATACACGAACTCCAAGTTCAACCATACCCGCAAATATCACAGCCGTCCGTACAAGAACTCCCAGTTCAATCTGTACAACCCCATTTCACAGGTGCCGGTTTCGGTGGTTACACTCCACAAGACCAGCAACCCGTCATGGCAGAGTTACCAGTCCCTACCATTCCTCAACAATTCGTTCATCAGCAGCAGCAGCTCCAAAACTTCCAACAACCTCCGCCTCCAACGGGCCTACAGATCCCCAGCCAAACGGGCACAAACCCTTTCCGGCAGTCAGTGTTGGCAGCCAACACCGGAACTGCAAACTTTGCTACCTCTCCTCCATCACAACAATCAAAACCCACCAACCCCTTTGCGCGCACGACGCAAACATCCCCAACCACACTCACGGCTACAGCTGGTGGCCCCGCTCAAGGATTCGCACCACAGTCTCCCCCGCAAAACAGCAACATGCTCGGACGTTCTGCAACCACCGCAGGTACTGGAACCAACCCCTTTGCACGCGGTACAAATACCTCGCCGCAAGCAACCGGTAGTTCTGGACTTTCTGTTCCTGGCGGCACGAACCCTTTTAGGGCGAGTATGATGTTACAGCAACAGCAAGCACAGCAGCAGGCACAGATGCAAGGGAACTTTTCGGGACAAACGGGGACTATGGGTGGGTTGGAAAATCTGGAGACTGTTCCTGTGTTTCCACGATCTAATACTACGGCTGGGACGCCACCTCCACAAAGTTGGCAGTAGTGGAGAAGGGGCTGGATGTTCTGGGAAGGGGGATTTCACTCCTTTTGTTATTCTTTGTTTCTCTCCTTTGCCCTTTTGGTTGTTAACGGTATATAAATTTTTTTTTTCAGTGTGTCGCGTTATTTTCCCGGCATCCATCATCACTCTGGTAATAATCGAGAAGGGGGGGTTGGGGGGATTAAAAAATGGGTTTTAACTGCATTATTCTCTAGCTCTGTCCCTTTGGAATTTTCGAATTATTTTTTCATCCCCCCAAATTCAAACAGCATGAGTTCATGTTCTCTTATTTTATTTTCGCCCGAGTTTTTTGTTTTCTTGAAGCGATGTGTGAGGATGGGGGGTGGGGGGTGGTTTTTTGTGTAGTATATGCCTTTTCTCCCTACTACCATGAGTTACTTCGTTCGCATGATTAGGACTTTTTACGCAAAACTGGGCTGTATGCAAGACTTTGTGCGATTGGGAAAACAAAAAATAAAGGCGTGTGATCATAGTTCGTGTTAACGTGTTTGAATGAGTGAGTATGGTAGCATGATTGAATTTTCCAGGTTATATTCTAGAATTCTAATATTCTGAGTATCTCTGCTAGGGGGTGGGTTATGTTCAACAACCTGTAACTATTTAAGTATGAACAAGATTCGGATGTTATAAATGCTCATGCATTTCCACGGTTTCAGCAGCAGCATTAGTAGGTATTCTTCCTACTCCTCCTGTGCAAAGTCTTGAACTCCGTTTCCGAAGATGAACCGGTCCACATCCACACGGCGGAACCGACATATGCATTCATCTGGGTCTGATTGATATAATGGCTCCTCCGGTATCACCCAGTGGAAGGCTACTTCGTTGTAATTAATCAAGATCAATTCGCAGTCGACGTAGGTGGCTGTTAACTTCCCATTAGCTCCGGCGAGCGGATTCTACAGAAAACGAGGGGTTGTAAAAGGGGGCTTACAATCCCTGAACTGATGGTCTGCAATTTGCCCATACGCCTTCACCACTGTGGCTCCCGGCCACTCATGCTCTTCGGATACCCTCAGTACTTCTAGGAGATCATTAACATGGAAAATGCACTCCCCACGAGGAATATTGATATCTCCAGTTAGCTTAAGGCCGCTAAACATATCCCGGCCATCTAGGCTTTTCGTCTGCTGAAACAGCACCAATTCGCTTCCGTGTCCCGGAAGATCTCCCACCCACACACCGCGCCATGGGTGCGCCTCATCGGGGGTATAATACTCCGGGTCCAGTGCCGCGAATACTTCGAATTCGCTGTGAGGGCTTAGACGCATCTTCTTCTGCAGACGGAAGAGGCTGGTTGCAGCAGCATATGGTGGCGGGAAAAATTCGATATCATTCGGGTCCTTTATCCGCTCTGCGGCCGGCATTCGCATGGGTGGCCAATATGCCCTTGAAGGCGATTGTAGATGTGCCGGGATCGACCGCACGCGCTGCAATGTTGTTTGAATCATTGTCGGCCCACGGGAGCTTGGAAGTGGCAGTTCGAGAATTGCCTGATTGGTCCATAGCTTCAAGAGGGGCTTGAAGGAGGGGATGATGACTCTGGGATTGAGAGACCAACGCCTTTGTTTGCCTTTATAGGGCGGTGCGAGCAGCGTGTGGAACGCTATGGTGCCGCTTTTAGCACAGTAGTGCGAGACGGCCATGTGTCCAGTGAAGAGGCGGTCAGAGTACCAGAGGCGTGAGCGCAGCCAGAGGTATGGGTGGATGGTGGCATAGAGGGCTTTGAAGGTTGGGTATGGTTTGGGGGAGGTGATGCGGAAATCCGAGAGGAGAGAGATCCAGAGGGATGGAGTAGAGGAGAGGGTGGAGAGGCGGATGCAGGTGCAGGAGAGGATGGCGAGGTCATGGCCGGAGAGGTACGAGAGGATTTGGATGAGTAGCTCTGCGCTAGGTTAGATCAGGCGCTTTGACAGAAGGAGAAGGAGGAATATGAGGGTGACCATTTGGGAGAGTTAGGAGATAGGCTTTCGAATGAGCTTCGAGCTCCTCTTCGGTCGGCATTGTCAGGGACGGTGGAGGAGACTCCTCGTTGGCGATTGTCATGATGAATTGTTGTCGTGAATTGTTTATTGGGAACCGTTGCACTTCCCGAAATCCCTAACCTTACTAACCGATAGTGCTTGGCGTCATGCAGACCCTCACCGTCATTTCGGCTTCACGTTGCTCTCTCATGTGATAGCGCAACGCGATGGGATTTACAGTGCAGTGCAATAACATCACAGCGGGAGAATCTTCTATCATTCCGTGGCATCCGTCTGATCTTTGAATACTTAGTATGGGCACGGTGAAGGTCATGGTGTGGAAAACCTGAGTTGTTTATCGTTGGCTGCCAGTTTCGGTACCTGGGAAATGATGGAAACATGACTTCGCGATTGGCGAGCTGTGACGTTGACGCGAATAGCGCCCCATCCCGAGCAGCGGCATGAGCATCAGCACAACATCAGCATCCGCATCTCCGACTCTGCGGTGAGGTGCATGCAGAAGAATTGTTCATGTCCAATTCTTCAAACGTATCTAGAAGCCATCGATGTGTCCTTTCGTGGTTGTTTGTCGTCAAATCGTTCTCGCTGCTTCGTTGTTCGTGCATTTACACTGCAGGGGTTAATGATCAGAGTCATAGGCCAACCCTTCCTGTGGCACACTGCTAGAAGCAAATCAAGACAAACTCAACGGGCCACTGCATGTTTTATATTTGTTGACCAGAGCCAACGAACGAACCCATACAAGGCGAACCCACCCAACCCCTCCCTCCCCTCCGTCCCTCGTCTTCACCTCCCACTCTCCATCCCGCTTTTGCAATATTTCACTTTTTGGATCTTTCCTACAACACACGACGACCACAACAAAATTTTGAACACTGATCCGGATCCATTGTGATATAAGGTGAATTGGTGGTCCCTCATCTTTCTGTACGCGTCATGGCCATCGCGTTCATCAACAAGAAACGTGGGTTCTGACGGGTCAAACATCATATAGTAGCGAACGGGGCCAACCACACGCGGTCCCCAGCTTAAAGCTTAGAGGGCACACAGCTCTAGCTTCCTCCCTCACCATCAAACCTACTTATTCGCAAATCACAAAAATCACAATAAACAGAGAAAACAACACTCGATTATGCCTTCGTATCCGTACAAAGTACGGGTGCTTGCCACCATAGACTCGCTTATCAACCCAAGAAAAACCAATAAACCAATTTCTTTGCAAGAAATACGTACGCGATATACTTTTTAAGTGTGTTGATGGAGTTTTTGTGCGTTTGCTGACAATGTTTGCGCGGTAGAATCGAAATTTGAGACGATATGCGAGGAAAATAACATTACAATCCCTGCAACATGGATAAAACGGGCACAATTGGTGAGCTTGCACTATCATCGGGAACTGTATAATTCGGGCCCTTTTGACAAAAGGAAATTGTGTAGACACTTAATGAGCTCGAATCAGACGGATGGATTGTTAAGGGCAAGACCGCGGAGGATGAGGATGCGTACACACCAACACCGCGGTTACGCCGGATTATCGCAAACGAGAAGATCGCTTTAGAAGTTCCTCGTTCCAACTATGAGCTAAAAACGTTCGTTGCGGTTGTAAAAACATTGAAGACAGCCGCTGCCGACGACGAGGATGTGCCTACCCCAAGCACTCCTGTTCCCGCAACGCGGAGGCGAAGTACACGGTTTAGCCTGCCTGCTTCTCACCAGCAGGAACAAGACGAAAACGAGGCTGCGCATGTGTCCCGCTCACCAACTTTGTCGGATAGAATTGTTGTTTCAACAACCCCAGCAACCCCTCCTCCGAGGAAGTCACGACAGTCAGATCCTGGTCCACGACTCGACCATGCGGTCGCATCCAGCTCTCGAAGACGGAGATCTGGTGGTAGCCAAGCAAACAGTGGCACAGCTTCCAACACACCAGTGTCTTCTCAGCGGAGACGTCGCCGCAAATCTCATCGCCGTCATACATTTGCTGCAGTCCCACTTCGCGAACCAAGAACAATAGAGTTGCCTTCCGGTGTTTCAAAGGAAGTCCAGTTCTTGCCTTTGAGGCAGGTTCTCTCCTTCCGCACTCAGCGAGCCCTTCGTCGTAACGCCCTTAGCGAAGAGATGAATAATATCACCTCTGAGATAAGTGCCAATCGACGAAAAAACCGCGAAGAGCTTGTGAAATTGCGGGCCGAGCTTGCTGATTCTCAGCAGCGGCTCAGGGAACTGGAACGGGAGTTGTTAGCTGCTAAGCACGCGCCATCTGAGGAGCCGGAACACCTTGAGCCTGTGATGGAGGAACGGGAGCCCGGAGATGAGGATATTGATATGGATAGAGATGTGGATATGGATGGGGGAACTGGGATGGATTTCGATATGGATTTTGGAGACGATCATGCCGATGACACTCCAGCTCATTCGCCGGAACCAGAAGCTCGACCAACCACCCCCTTCCGATCACCGACCCCTCTTTCGCGACAGAATAGCAACAACGGACAGGCCACGCCACTGTCAAGACGAGACCAGAGAATCCGTGACCTTGAGGCGCAAATTGCGACTCTCCGTGATGAGATTCAAACTCGCGCAGAGGAGGCACAGCGACGACAGGAGGAGGACGAGGTCTTTCATGATGCAGAGGAGCAGATTTTGATTGAAGAGAACAGATCGCTCGCACAACAGATCGAGGAACTGGAGGAACTTCAGGCCCAGAGCACTCCCACAAGAAAGGTTGTCTTCGACGAGCAAACTGAGATTGAAACTGTGGTTGAGGGATCTGTATTTGGAGGGGCGACGTCTGTCATGACTGGTGATTACGACGGTGACGATATTTCTTCGGCCGGTGGTGACATGCATTTCAGATCCTCCGGGAGGACGACCTCTAGCAATCTTATGGAGATCGAGGAAGAGGAGGAAGAGGAAGAGGAAGACCCAAGAATTGCGGACCTCCGAGCCGACAATGAGAAGCTACAGCAAGCTTTAAACGCCCTCAACGACAAGATCCACAATCTCGAGGAGGAGAGCGAGTCAACTTTCGCTACTTCCGAAGAATTCCGTCAAAAAGCAGAGTTATTCCAGAAACAGAACAACACCCTCCGAATCCATAGCGAAACCCTCGCAACTAAGATCCTACGATTAGAAGAGCTTGAGGGCGAACGGCTGCAAGATGTTCGATCTGGGGCTGTCCAAACCGACGAAATCTTCGATCAAGAAAAAGAAGAGCTGCTTATTAAGAAGGTTGAGTTTGAGGCCGAAATTGACGAATTGAAGCACATGCATGCTGCCGTGACTGAAGAGAAGAGGCAACTTGAGATGGCGGCAGCCGAACTTAAAGCCAGTGTCAAAGCTTTGGAATTAGCCGTCGAGACAGGCACCAGGGAAAAGGATGAGGTAAACGATAGCATTGAGAAAATGAAAGCCCATATCAAGACACTCGAAGCGGCAATCGCAGACGACGAAGCTACTAGAAACAGCCTGGAGTCTGAAATCTCCGACCTCAAGCAACAATCCGATGATGCTGCAGCAGAAATTAAGGGTCTTCGACTGGTGATCGAGGAGCTTCAAGAGCAGAAGAACCAGGAGGTTGAGAGCTTGACTGAACAGATGAAAGCCCTCAATACCTGTGTGGTCAATTTCGAGTCTAGTGTCGACAACTTGACGGAAGAAGTCCGCGTTACTAAAAAACAGCTTGAGGAGAAAGAGCAGGAGATTGAGACCCTGGAATCTGAGAAAGATCACCTCCAGAACCAACTTGATCAACGGGATGATGAAATCGGTGATCTTAAAGCCGAGAAATCAGAGTTAGAGGTTGAGATCGAGCAGCTGGAAACAAGCCTTGACACATCAAAGCGGCAGCTTGAAGAGGTTCAAGATGTGGTTGCGGAGAAAGAGCAGGAAATTGAGGCGCTCACCCGAGCCAAAGGGTCTGCTCTAGGCGACAGCGCACAAAAGGAAGAAGCTATCAGCAATCTCGAAGCAGAGAAGGAGTCACTTGAATCGCGGGTTTATGATCTGACCGATGAGATTGAAACTTCGAATGATGCACTTTCGAATCTTCAGGAGTTGCTCAAAAACACAAACGAGAAGGTTCGGGATCTTGAGGCGGCCAAAGCTTCACTGGAGGTTCAGCTTGCCGAGAAGGCGCAGCACATTGAGGATATTGAGCAACAGAACACAGCATTATTGGCCGACATTGAGACCGCCGCCAGGAACGCCGAAGCTCTCCAAAATGAGAACGCGTCCCTAGACGCGAAAGTGAATCATCTAGAGTCTAACGTCATGGAGTTGGACGCTAAGATTTCCGATCTCGGCCAAAACAACCTCAATCTCATTGGACAACTTACACAACATAACGGCGAAAAAGTGGTCCTTGAACAGAAAGTCCTTGGCTTGAATGAAATCAAGGATGCGCTCGAAGACGCAAATGAGCGTCTGCAGTCTGACAAGAGCTCCTTGGAAAAAGAGATTGCCAAGCTCAAGGATGATTCTACTGCATTGGATGGCCAGAATGAGGGTTTGCGGATTAACATCGCCTCCTTAGAATACCAAATTGCCGAACTTGAAAAGGCTGCAGAGGCTGCAGACAAGGCCAAAAATGAATTCGAGAACACAATTTCAGGACTACGAAACCGAATCAATAACCTCGAAAAAGCGGCCGAGAACTCTGAAAATGAGAAGTCGAGCTTCGAAAGAGATATCAGTCGCCTTGAGATTAGAGTTAAGGAACTCGAAGCTGATCTCGAAACTGCTACCGGCGATAACACCAATCTTAGAAAGGACCTTTTCGAAAAAATGGCCCAGATTGACAGTTTCAAACAGGCTGCCACTTCATCTGCATCGGAAATGGAGGGTATAAGGAATCAAATTGTAAGCTTGTGTGCCGAGGTTGAGGCATCAAAGAAAGCTATCAGGATTGCTGAGAGTGAGAAGTTGGATGCGGAAGCCAAGATTGGGGAATTAGAAGGACGTGTCGATGAGTTGGAGGAGGAAGTTCGTGCGCTCAAGGCGGAGAAGGAGCTTATGCGTCAAAATATCACGAATTATCAATCTCAAGTCGATGATCTCACCAATCTTTTGGATATCTCTCGGAAAGACAACGAATTCCTCAAGCAGTCCATCGCAGAACTCGAGGAGAAGATTGTATCTCTTGAAGCCTCACTCAAGTCTTCCAATTCCGCGAATATCGAATATCAGCAGGAGCTCAGATCTCTTCAGGGACAGCTTGCCGAAATGAAGAGGGATGCCCGAGCTGTGGATGAAGAGAAGTCCATCATTGCTCAGAAGATCGAGCCTTATATCAACGGAGAACAGCCGCTTGACATGGCCGTGGAGGAAGTCATCACCGATCTCGTCATGGCGAGGAACCGGGCTCTCGAGAATGAGCGTATTAGGCATCAACTGGAAGAGAAGATTCGTATTCTGGCTCAAGACGGCGATGGCGAAATTTCTCCTGAGGAGATGGTCGAGAAGTTGACAGATCGCTTCAAGGAAATTCGAAAGCGAGTCGAAACCCTTTTCAACCAGCGACGTCAGTACGAGGACTCCCCCTTCACTGGCCATGATCTCGAAGATTTTGCCTGGACTGGTAGTAACGACCATGCTCTTCACATTCTTGGGGCCCTTATCGAGGAGCTGGATAGCAAACTTTTTACTGCCAAAGAGAACGCAAAGGCTCTTAACGCAAGCCTCATATCAGAAAAGGAACATGCCGCCAACCTCGACGGCTATCTCGAAGATATAGCCATGCACCTCGATATTGGAGATCCTCAGTTGAAATCGTCTGATATCCCGTCTTTTGTTGAGAAGCATATTTTCGATCTCGATTCTCGAATTGAAACCCTCGAAGACCAACTGAGGGAGCTTGAGGAGACTATTCAGGGCAAAGATGCTACCATTCAAGAGCTCGAGTCTGACCTTGAAGACGTCAATATGCAGAAATCTAACGTCGATAAGGAGCTTGTCGAAGCCAAGGCTGCTAAGGATGCCACTCACCGACGACTTAACGATGCTGAACAGGAGATTGCGAAGCTAAACACAGCTGCCGAAGAGAACCGTATGGAGATTGACCAGCTCGAGGAAGAAATCAGCATTCGCAAGCTTGATGAAGAGAAACTCCTTCAACAACTCAAGGAACAATCTGCCGCGCATAAGGGAGAACTCGAAAGGATGCACCGCGAAAAGGTCGTTGAGGTGGCTGCCGTTCAGAATAAGTTGGTTGAAGCAATTGACGGCAAGAATCAACTTCAGGCTCGCCTTGATGCCGCCATCGCAGACCATACTACTCGGATCCTAGACCTCGAAGGTGTTGTCGCACAGTCTGAGAGACGAATTGTGGGCCTTGATGAGCACATTGCCAAGTTAAAACGCGACCACCAAGCCGAGGTCGAAGAGTTCCAATCGAACCTCAACGATGCCAACAACGAGATCGCTGATCTTCAACAAACGCTCAAAGAGACCGAAGGCCAAGCCGCCCACGACATTGCCGCTCTCGAGATTGATCTTCAAGATGCCAAAGAAATGGCGGAGAATCGCATCCAGGAAGTCGAGGCTAAACTTGCCGAACAGAAGGAGCTGGCAGAGAAGCTTCAAGCCCGTCTTGAGCAGCGTACCGCGGAGATCGAGAGGCTTGTGCATGACCTTGAGGAGTTGAAGCGTCAAAGCACCTCGCAGAAGGAATCACTGGAGCAAAAAATCGATTCTCTTGAGCGAGAGCTGCAAGATTTCCGCTTCGAAGCTGGAAAAGACAAAGTGCGCCTCGAGGAACTCATCCACGAGCACGAGCAGAGCATTTTGGACCTCCAGTCAACAGAGTCTCAACTTCAGGGCTGGCTTGAAGAAGCCAAGAGTCGCGAAGCCCAATTGAATGCAGAACATCAGCTCTACGAGGAAGAAACCCTTAATGAGAAGAACGCTCTCCTTGAGAAGAAGGCTGAAGTTGAAGTCCTGCTTGAACAGACTCAAGATGAAATGGAGCAGCTCAAAGCACAGTGGGAAGCCGACAATGCCCGCCTCCGTACCCTTATCACCGAGAAGACGCAGCAGTTCAACGACCTCCAAGCAACCCTCGCCATTTACCAAACCGAAAAACGCAACCTCGAGCTCAGAGTTGCCGCACTCGAGTCCGAGAAGGACGACTTGGAGAAGGAACTGGAGATTGAACGCGAGAAGGGCAAAGAGGCTATGGATAGTCTACAGCAAGAGGCAGAGAGGTTTTTGAATCGTCTTGGGGATCGCAAGGGCCAATACATCCGTGAACAAAAGCTTCGTGAGAGCAAGAAGAGGAGCTACGCCGAGGCATCATCATCTTCCTCGCAGCAACAGCAAGAGTGGGTTAAGGAGCCACTCAGCCCTGCTAGCACAAGCCGCAGAATGGTCAGCGCCGAGACGGTCAAGAAGAACAAGAAGAGACGACTTGGAGTCTACGGAGACTCTGGAATTGGAATCGATCAGGAGGAGGATGAGGGCTTTGAGGGTAGCGTCAATATGACTCAGGCATCTTCGTAAAGGGGTTTTTCTTTTGGGGATAAGGCTTTTCTTTTGGGGATATTTTTCTTTTGGGCAATTTTTTTAATACTTTCTTGATGATGAGACGACGTTACGACTAACATCTCTTTTTCCTTTTTTTCCGAAACTTACTGGCGTGTTAGATTAGGGGTTTTTTTCTTTTCTATGGTTGTCAACTTCTGTACCCATCCCCCTCGGCCCCTACTTGTTTATCTACTCTGGATTTTTTTTAATTCCTGTATCTTTTGTTTGGGAGTCTTTCTCTGGCGCTTTTTCTACCCCTGTGCTTTTTTGGTTGGAATTGAGTGGCTCTTTTGAAACGGGATTTGGAAGGTTTTTGGGAATATCCCGTTTTTTTTTTGCTCTTGGTTTTGGGTTGCGATGGGATGAGAGAAAAATGGGAATGGGGGAGGAAAGGAAGGAGGAATTTTTAATCGTGTATGAAGTGTTTTTTGTTCATAGGGTCATTTTGTCTGGGAGTGCTGTTTCTTGTGATGGGATGGGGCGAAGAGGGAAGCTTAAAGGGAAGGGGGAAGGGTAAGGGAATTGCGCACTATAGGGGCAATACATACACTTTCTGTTTAAACTTTTGTGAGAACCTGCTTGTCAAAGACGTGAAGTGGAGAATCAACATCACGAGGTGCAGAGCAAAATCTTCGTTGGACAGTTGGCAACATATAATCGTTGTAAGAATATTCAGAATCCGCATTACCCAAAGGTCAACGAGTAGTAGTAGTGGCTATCGTCATACAGGAACAGACAAGGAAAGGACATAAAAACACCCGCTATGCTGATAAAAAAGAGAATGCATCCATTTTCCGCTTGTGATTCACTTTACTGTGAAGATGGAACAAAAAAAATGCATACACGCCAAAAGAAATAAAATAAACTCCATAAACAAAGGTAAACATCACTCATCTCAGGCTCACCTTCTTTCAGTGATAAACAAGTTTATACACAAATATCAAAGGTATCCTCGCCATCAGAAGAAAGACACAGAAACCGCAAAAAGATACTTCAGCAGTCTCCTAAAATGGTGAGACAAATATGTGGAGGGATTCCAACCTTTGACCAAGAAAGCAAAGGACGGGCAAGCAAACAGTACCAAAAAGAGCTTACACGATGTAGCCAAAAACTTGCCACTAAACTACCCCTTCACCTCTAGGAGTGTGTCAATCGATCTATTCGGCAATACTCCAGCTCTTCATCAAAGGACTGCTAATCTTGGGCGCGAACTGCATACTCTGTCTCCGAGCAATTCGGATCTGCTCGGTAAGGAATGGGTTGACCATGCTCAAATCGAACTTAGGCGGCTCAGTCCGGGGAACAAGTTGGCTTGGGTACACCCTTTGAGGAGTTTTCGGGGCTACTGTCTTGGGGGTCGCCCTGGAGCGGTCTTTTGGTGCCGAAGTGAGTTGAGAAATCAACTCGTCCATCTTCTGCGGTTCCATAGACTTGCGACGCTATGGTTCCGTTAATGATTCATTGCATCGCAAATAGAGAAGCGGAAAGCATACCTTATGGCCTCCGCGAGGAACATCATTCAAATCGATCGCGTACGCACTTTCGTCAAGCCATTCGTCTTTCTGAGCACATTCCATAACCCAGGCCAAGGTGACACACGAAACCAGTCCCTTAGTTGCCTTCACCTTCTGCAAAGTCCGCGGAGACCCATCCTTAAAAACCACATGGGTGATTCCGACCTTTCCGGGACTTGCAGAATCTGGATTCCAATTCCACTGTTTCAAAACCTTGCTTCCCATGCCCTTCAGCATCTTTTCGAAGGTTTCTGCGCAGTTGCCGCCATCATTGGTGTATGCGTCAACAAACACAACAGCACCAGCAAGAACACCGCCTGTGCGCTCAAAGACGCCGCTACTTCGCCGCCTGCGTCTGGACTCTTCATCTTGGTGGGGTAAATTGCGGCCGAAGAGACCCGCTGACATCGTATACTGTCTCTCTCCATCGTCCCCAAAAACATCATCGTCTTCAGAGTGAAACTTCACAGGAATTGTGGTCACCGGTGCCGGGCAATCAGAGTAGCCAATCACCACATCGCTGATATCCTCACTCAACAACATTGGATCAACAGGAATGTCGCCATAGCCAAACGTCGTATTCGACTGTTTGGTAGAAAGATCAATCTCTTGCCCGAATCCGCGGCTGCTATCCTTCTGCCGATCGAACTCGATGCTATCAAGTTTGCTCGCCAGGTTTGTGACTACCTCAACTTGGGGAGGTGGAACATTCTCCGAATCGTAATCCATATCCTCATCGTCATCCTCCTCTCCAAAATTAAAGAGGCCGAAACTGCTTCCACCTTCGCTGGGGCTGCAATATTTCTTGGCTTGCGGTGCCGCAGGAATTGGAGATAGCCGGTTAGATCCTAGGATGTCATCCATTGAGATATCACCGTCCACATCTGCTTTGACAACTTCTTCCTCTTTCTTTTCTGGAATATCTGCTCCCTTCTTCGTGGGAGCGTGGCATTTCAAGGTGTCCGTGGGGGAAATCACAGGATGTTGGAACTTTGATGGCGGCGTGGGAGGCGTGGTGGAAATATTAGCGTCCATGTTAGTAGTACTCTTCGAGTTGAGTTCTGAAGCCTCGGGAGACGCCAATCGCTTTTCGCCCTTAATCGAACCCAGAAGTTCTTTGAAGTCTAGGTTGACATGGGGAGCATTTTTGACTAGTGATGAATCTTCTTTTACGAACAACTTCCGTTCCAATACCGGCTTTGTGTGGGAGATGTCATCGTCAACAAGTGAAGGACCGCATGTATCAGAAAAAGGATCATCAGAATCATCCATACTGATGGAAAATTTCAATGAAGATGCTTTTATAGTTGATTTTGAAATCGACATGCCTAGTCTTGATCCACTTCCCTGTGGTCTCCGAGGGGGCGTTGAGAGTGCACTAGTCTTCGAGGGAGAAGCTTGAGGATATAGTGAGACAGACTCCTTCAATTTAGATGGGGACTGGGGAAATCTCCTGGCCGGAGAACTGAGCAACGCTGATGGCTTCAGAGCACTCTCTGATCCCATCAGTAGGCCTGCTCCGTCTTCGATATTCTTCCCAAGAGGTGCCATGGGACGCTTTGGTTTTTCGAGAAGTTTGGGTGAAGTCGGGCACAGTAGCTCGTCTTCCAACTCTGCATCATCAAGATCATATAGCCTCTTGGGTCTTCGGGCCTTCTGAGGAGAGAGAGCGGGCATTGGACTGGCAAAAGCACCGGTAGAAGGCTGTTGCAATTTTGATTGTGGAAACCGCTTGGGCTTTACTGAAAGAGCACCCATCGATGTCGACATGAGTTCGTCTGTTTCCTCCAAGACTTGAGGCTCCCCCTTCTTAGGCATTGCCGGTAGTCCGGAAGGTGTCGCATTTTCTTTGTCTTCCGAGGAGGATGACGGGGGGCTCGCAAATGTAACCTTCTTCGTGTGTGCTAACGTTCGCAAGCAGATAGTTTTAGCATCTATGCAGTTTGATGGTCCAATATCATTATTACCAGTACGCCCCGAGCGCCTCGGAGCAGCTGATAATCCAGAGGAGTTCCCAGCATTCTTCCCTCTAATGGCAGGCTTTTTTACGACCGACTTGATAGACTTGGCTGCCCTAGCGGTAGGCACAGGATCCTGTGGCTCATCGTCGGGTTGGTTGCGTGAGTTCTCGAGAGCTTGAGTAGACTCAGAAAGGGCCTTTCGTTTCCCAGTCGATATATTTCTGGTGGCTCTTGAAGCAGAGGTTTCCGCGGTGGAGGTGTTGACAGAATCACTACCAGCTTGTGCTCTCGCACGCGTTATGTATCGTCGTGGTTGTATTTCTGCCATGGCGTCTTAACACAAAGAAGGGGCTCAAAGAGCAAAAGAATTGACTAGCTCTTAAAGACAAGAGTGCTCGGTGTTGGTAATTACAGAGTGTGGTTGGGAGGCGAGGCAGGAGGGCAGGAGCGAGACGGAAAGACGAGAAGTGGTGAAAATGGTAACAGTAAACAAGGCGCGTGTTGCTGGAGCAACGCATTCCGTCAATTTTGGGTCTGGCGTTGATCCCATCTTATCGTCATGATCTTATCTTATTGTCGACCGCTCTACTTAGCGGGGAATGCGTCTTAGTGGGGCATTCCAAAAAATCAACACATCACCAACCACAAAATGTCATCCAGTGACGTCCCCGACCCCGCTGCTGAGAAGGCTGCCCGCGAGAAGGAAGCTACCGAACAAGCTGCTCTCCCATATATCTGGAGGCAGACCATAGCCGATGTCGATATCTCCGTTCCCGTTCCCGCCGGCACCCGAGGAAGAGACCTTAATGTTGTCATCTCATCGAAGAAGCTCAAGGTTGGCTTGAAGGGTAAAGACTCCATTATGGAGGTTCGATAACCCCGTATTCCCTCTAAATCCAACATCACTAACCCCAAACGCAGGGTGATCTCCCTAAGTCCATCCGCGCGGACGAGTCCACCTGGTCACTTGAAGATCAAATGTCCGTCGAGATCCATCTCGAGAAAGTGAACCAGATGGAATGGTGGGAACACGTTCTGGCTCACCATCCCAAGATCGATACCACCAAAATAAACCCCGAAAACTCGAAACTGAGCGACCTTGACGGTGAGACGAGGGCTATGGTTGAGAAGATGATGTACGATCAAAGGCAGAAGGAGATGGGAAAGCCTACGAGTGATGAGCAGAAGAAGCTTGATATGTTCAAGAAGTTCCAGGAGCAACATCCCGGTAAGTCACCATCTTCCAGCTGACACAGGAAGGGCGTCCGCTGAATGCGCCCACAGAGATGGATTTTTCGAAGGCAAAGATCGGTTGAATGGACTAGTGTGTAAGGCTTACTACAAAGGCAATTGACAGTTCGTTTTCACCCATTTTTGTAACCGGAACCTCCCGTCTAGGGCAGGTCGGTTTCTCCTAACCCCCCTTTATGTCCACTACCACACATATTATGAGTTCAAACGTACATCACATGAGGATTCTAGGAACAACGCGAAAAGTCACACTATCCAATTCATGACTGATCAAAGATACTTTACAGTGCGATGAGACAAGAGACAACATCTAGGTTGACCTCCATACACTTGCATTATACACACTCATAAAATATACAGCCCTCTCCTCATATTATTCCAATCAACTGTCCCGGTTCGCAACTCCACATATCAAGCGTCTACACAATAAAATAGTCATTGGTCACCAAGCCTTCCGTTACATTGCACACCCTAAGGTCGAACCCATTTGGCCAACAATGAATTGTGAAGTCCGTTGTGCACTTGAAGTCTGTAATCACTCGAGGTCTGATGAGTTGTCAACGTGCCTATTGTGGACCCATTGGTGGACATTGTGGGGAGCTTACACAGTGAATTTCAACAGCTTATCTGCGACGGCTACAGAGGCACAGAGGGTAAGTGCAGAAGTGAAGGCTATTGAGAACTTCATGCCGAGGAGGGATTGTGGGTTTGATGATAGTGAACGATGAATACAGGAGTTGATATATACCGATGCAGCCAGCAATGAAGGTGACACGAAAACCGGTCTCTGAACCGCAACAGCACATTGCTGATGCTAACGCAGTCTATCCATAAACTTTTCTTGATTGTCATATGTACCTAGCCGCATAGTTCCCTCAAGTGTAGACTGGGACAGTCGTCTTTTTATATTGTCCTGCATCGGAGATCATGATATTGATCCGCTCTAAGTGCACCTGCCCGTCGAATATATATCCTTGACCCTCGGGTAATTTATGATGGCTGCAATGGTAGAAAAGGCGACCTGTCACCTGGTACCATCCCCACAGCTCTCACTTTCTCAGCAGCCGTCCACATTTCCAGTGACCTCCCGCGGGAAAAATGGAACGCAACGGTCGTCAGCACACTTGCCATCTGCAGGGCTGAAACGCTGGTTAGGCACGGTAACAGTAACAACGGGAAGCAGCACCGCCAGTACATACATACCTCGGTCGTTGTATGCAGATCAGTATCATGTGCCTAAGCACATAGCTGGTGCAATATACTGATTGTTCTGACCTAGGGACGGAACAGCTGAATTGGGTTTGATATTTGTACACTGCAAGATGGTTTTGTGGGACAGGAGAGACTTCACGGTTGGTTGTTGATATAAGACCTCTCATGCTACTCTGCCGCACCAAACATCTCCTCCTCCTCCTCCTCCTCCTCCTCCTCCTCCTCCCACAATGCAGTCCTCGATAACCACCGTATTTCTGATACTTGCTACCTTAGCATATAACTCCGCGTCGGCGACAGCTGAAAGCCGGAAGATCTCAGTGTATACATGTCACATTTAAGTGATCCACTTGCTAACGCACACCCCGACAGGGTCCGAATCATACAAGAAAATAACAGCTGCCATCGAAATGGCTGGTACTGCTTCCAGAACGAGCAGGACTGGGCGACGTGTAATATGAAGTTTCGAAAGATCACGAACGATAGGTTCAGAATTATACAGTGTTAAACGGTGTGCGCCTGGTGCGTATATGGGTCCTTTCGAGAATTGAAGAGGGTAGAAGTTGGTTGGTGTTATGTGTAGTTATATGATAATATCCAAGAGTTGGGTGCGAAAAATACGTTTTCTCGTTCCCAGACTCCCCTAGCCTCTAGGCTCGAGAAAAGAAAATACGCGCCATATGATTTCCTAGTACCTTGCAGATGCAAGGGCGCAGTACTATAAACGTAAGTTTCTGGCTAGAAACCTAAAACAGTCATTCTTTTGCTCTTCTTTTGTACGTGCAGCTCAGTGTCTTGCATTTATTTACTTCTACAAATAACGGAATAACGGATCTCCTAAACGTATTTCTTCGTTTTCAAGCCTTCCAGGAGTCCGATTCCCTTGCTGTTTATCTGGCAGTGCTTGTCTTTGTATCTACATTCATATCCAAGATACCAACGGTCGCAACGAGTATGACGCCGTATAGCGTTCGCCGGAGGATTTCAATAGAAGAAGGGACCTTGATTTAGGTGTTCAGTTAAAATGTTGCTTCTTTTGTTTTTGGTGGCTTCGGGGTTCTAAGAGCTTCGGTGCGAATATTTTTGTTTCTGACAAAATAGTGGTGTATATATCTTTCAAGTGTAATGGTGTGAAATGGTCGTCTTGTCTTGAAATCCCGAGTTGCCTACTAAGTTTGTTAAACCCCTAACCTTGATTATGGATGTTCCTGATGCCTTTGCGACCCGACAAAGAAATTGACCCTGTGAACTCCTTCTAGTGAAACATGTTCACGCGCAAAAACCGTTGCTCGTCGTGTAGCCCCATAGCCCGCATGCGTGTCATAACTCCGGCGTAACAATCTTCCGTTGACATCAGCCTTATTCCTAACAACATACGTCTCACTCACACGTCTCACTCACACGTCTCATGTCTTCGGAGCCAAAACTCCCCGTCCCCACCAGCTTCTCCGTTGTAGTAGCCGAAATCTAGGAACTTTCTGCGTCTCCTGGCGCACTTCGACTGGAATTATGCGTCTGAGAATAGGTATGCGCGAAATAATAGCGAGTGCGAGGCGGACGAGCCAAATTTCGAAACTAATGATGGCAATGAACGCCAGAAGAGCGACTGCGAGCAGAAGCTGTGCGATTCTGTAAAGATTATAGCTCATGTCGTGGTATGTATTGTACAGTAGTGATGTGGAGCAAACATGGAGATAGAGGGAGTTGTCGTGGCATGCAGGCTGACATGACAGCATGACATCATTGGGAAGGGTTTGGTATACGGCGAATGACCGGTTGTAATCGGGTTCAGACTTCAATTGATAGAGCACCATCATTCACGACCAGAAATAGCTTCAGCCAATGCAGTTTTGGAATAACTAGCATCAGTCCGGTTCTTAGCTATCATGTATTGCACCTCACCAAAGGGATCGGGAGTCCTTTCTGCCGATGGTCAAGGTTGTCGAGGTAAGGCTAACCCTAAACCACCGGAATGACACCTCCCCGTCCCAAATCAAAGACGCTTCATTCTACCAACGCAGAATGCGTTCCCATTCGCGCCAGCCCCATCAGTCCCACCATCCTCACCAGCCCCACTCGAATGGTAGCACCACATTGAACCTCTTCATCCCCTCCCTCCACAACGAAACGCCCCTCGAAGCCTGCGTCACAGTCCCTTCCTCTGGCTCTAGCACCACTCGTAAAGCTGCCGTCTTCGCGCATCCCTACAGCCCGCTCGGTGGAACTTTCCACGATCCCGTTGTCCAGAATTTCCGACAAACCCTCGTCTCACATGGCTACATTGTTGCCGTCTTCAACTTCCGGTTTGTAACTCCATCAAGTCCCAGTCGTATCCACAGCTACTGACCTCACCCGCAGTGGCGCCGGCCACTCAAAAGGATCCACAACTTGGACTGGCAAAGCCGAAACCGGCGATTACGCTGCGATAGCAGCATGGGTAATCAACTTTTCTGCGGCTCTACAGTCCTCCGACTACGACTCCAATCCGCCGCCAAAAGAGCTACAGCTCGTGCTCGGCGGATACTCCTACGGCGGGCTCATCGCCGCCCAATGTCCGCCCACCTCGTCACTTCTAGAATCCCTTACGTCCCCACCCACAGAAGCGTTCCGAACCGCTATCACAGCAGGAACAAAGTCTGCGCAACAGTGGTACGAGAGCCATTCAGATGTGGGCAGGACGTCGTATACAGGGTCTAGATCCCCGGTGGTGTCTCCTGTGCGTACAACCTCCGATTCGTTATCTTCGTCTTCAGTCCCCGCGCCGCCGATTGATCCGAACGTGCTGGATATAATAACCAGCTACACCCTCGTCTCCCCGCCGCTTCCCCCAGTTTCGACATTTCTCCTCCCTAGTTTCTCGTTCTTATGTTCCACCGAGTCTATCGTAGATCCAGCAACTGCGGTAGCGCGAACGGGGATTAGAGTGTTAGTGGTGTGGGGAGATGAGGATGTGTTTACGGGAGTCAAGAAGTATCGGCGGTGGGGCGAGAATATGAGGAAGGAGCTTGGGACTGGGCGGTTTGAGAGTGTGGAGGTGGGAGGAGTGGGCCATTTCTGGGGACACGAGGGGCTTGAAAAAGTTGGAACAGTGGTTCGAACATGGTTGGCATAGATATGATGCGAGGTGCGAGGCGTTGTGGAGTTTTGGTTTGGATATATACCTGTACTGTTGGTGATGATGTCTTCATGATTCTAATGGTTGTTTATATGTATCCGGTGTATTATACTGGGGAATGGCTGGAGCTAATGTATAATGATATCGAAAGGAGAATCAATCGCAGTGAATCACCCAGCGGGCGCCCTCCGAATGCGATAATTATGGATTGTTTTGTACATTGCTCGCTTTGACGGTTTTGGATGCCACAAGGAGTCGTGTTTTTCTCTGTAACCCCACATCAGATATCCAATCCTATATTACAGACGGTATTCTGCCAATGAGCTCCTAAAGAACGAAGAATAAGACAAACTGGCCCAAGGTATCGGTATTGGGAGGCTATCTTTCGGCTGGTCTTTCAAGAACACTATATCATAGAATTTTAGGGTTCACACGAAGTAGATAGCACTATTTGGCTTATCATGCGAAGTTTTCGGATTTTGCTGGAAAATTCAGGTTCAAGGTTGTTCCTCCTCCTTCATGTGTCATCGCTCGTTGCGTTTTACCCGGATCCTATTTTGGGGGTAACGAAAAAGTTGTGAGCTTCCGAACATCTCACCCCCAGCCATTAATACAACTCGGGTGTCCACCCCTCACAGTCGCAATGTCCACCAAGGCGCTTTCACCGGCCGCAAACCTGCTGCGGCACTCCCGGTTGATGTCAATGCCGGCCCCAGTACCTCCTCCACCGACCTTCAGCATCAATGCTCCGCCAGCCTCACCGTACCCCACCCTCCAAGCCATCACTACTACTCGGTCTTCGGCCCACCGCGGCGATTGGGGTCTCAAACGTGGCCTACCCCTTAAGACCTCCCAGAAGTCCATGTACGTGCGCTACCAAGACCTCGACACGATCGAGCACATGACGACCTTCGAATCTGCACATGACGACGTCTACACTGTGAAGAAATGGCAAGAGATGGATATCCCGTTCATCAAGGATTCGGACTTTGGAGAGTACAGCCTCGAACCGCGGTCATATTTCCAGTACAAATCCACAGTTTTCGACGACGAGGTCAAAGCCGAGAGCTACAAATGGCGCTTCAAGGGTCCGTATGTTCCCGGGATGGGAGATAAGGAACTACGCCAATACATCAAGAAGTCGATCTTACCGCGCAAACAGGAATTCTACGGTTACATCGTCAAGCGGCAAAATATCGACCAGCTCCGACGAGAGTATGCCGAGAGGAATGCTACGATCTCGCAGCAACAGCTGGAAGAGGAGGCGGCAGCAATGCCGGTAAAGGGGGTCGATATCATGGCTCTACGCGCAGACCCTTCGTATCTCGAGAAGCTGGTGACCGACTTTTTGGATATCCCTGTACATAAGCCGCATCGAACCCACACATCGGCTGGTCTGCATTACATTCGATCCAACGCTTACGCCAACAATGATCCTGAAGCTGGGCCACAACAGCAGAAGAAGGAGCTGCCAGGTCGCCAGATGAATTTCCAGGGCGCATCGGGGTGCTTGATGGGTATTGGTGGTATCATTGCTAAGTCCGGACGGCGGACAAAGTCTGAGGATCGATTCGTGGTCAATAAGTTCCGCCCGCTGAAGGGAGCTTCTATCAATGCCGGGGGTAAGATCATGTTGGACGTGGAGCAGGTTGTTCAACAACCCGACTTCTACGGCCGGGGAGAATCGGGAGAAAATATCACATACTGGAGGAATTTGGCGGGGATAAGAGGCGGGCAAGTCTGAGCCAAATGCGCTCGGGTTTGACACACACAGATGACATCTTGGCGATGTTATTGAAGTCGGGCCGGAACCGTGACCGTGACCGGTAAGGAGAGAAATAGAAAGGGGGGGGAAGGATGAGGTGAATTTGTACAGTAGTCGGTGTTCTGTTGACTGTCTCTATATTTTATATTTATATGAAGCTAGAGGGAAGGGATGATGGGTTCCTGGCATTGGATCCATTCACCCTCTGTAGGCGACTCTATGGAGATTCAAGCCAGCACTCGGCACTCGGCTCCTGGTGATGCGACCGGACGGCAATGAGGGACCGTGGCTTGGCACGGGCGGGGAGCTCACACACACCTCGTCTGCGTAACTACGCACCTTGATATATCTAAAGCTCTACTCCACCAGCTCCACCTCCGTCCCTATCAAATCCCACAACCATGGTATGCCACTCCTACCCCCAGCTTCCATTGATGTCGTACTGATTGCATCCCTTCTCTCTCATACAGCTCCTCCTCGAATACCACAACCTCCTCCTCAAATCCATCCTCACGGAGCGTTTTAACAGTCCCACACATGCCTCAATCGACCAGGTCATCTCCGACTTTGACGGCGTAACCTTCCATGTCTCGACCCCCGAGACAAAATCAAAGATCCTCATTTCCATCAGCATAAAATGCTACAACGACCTCCTGCAGCACGGCGCACAAACCGTGCTGGAGCGCGAGTACGGGAGCTACATTACCACCACCGAACCAGGTTACGACTTCTCGCTGCTAATCGATCTGGAAAACCTCCCAGCCGACGCTGGTTCGCCATCCTGCCCACTTCCTACTCTCAGCAGCTAACACCCCGCAGAAGCAAGAGACGACCTGGTCCGTCGTGTCTCGCTCCTCCGCCGCAACACCATGGCCGCTCCCTTCGAAAAGGCAATAGACACGCACCACGCTCTCGCCGAAGCCGCAAAGGATATCTCCCCAGAGATGGCACCGAGTGCGACCCAGAGCGAGGTCATGGTTATCCGCTACCGCGACGAAGAATCAATGTATATCCAAGCCTCGCACGACCGAGTCACCGTCATCTTCTCCACCGTCTTCCGCGAGGAAACAGATCGTATCTTTGGAAAAGTCTTTCTCTCCGAATTTGTCGATGCACGTCGTCGCGCAATCCAGAATGCACCCCAGGTGCTTTACAGAAACGATCCGCCCCTCGAGATCCGTGGGGTCCCCGGTGTTGGCGACGTCCATGGCGATGTCGGTTATATCACCTTTGTTCTCTTCCCGAGACACCTGACCCGCCAAAGGAGGGAGGAGAGTATCTCCCATATACAAACATTTAGGGATTACTTTCATTATCATATCAAGGCGGCTAAGGTGAGATTCTGTAATGGTACTGATTGGGGAGGGATGCGGTTTATAGCTAATTGGGGTAGGCATATATGCATTCGAGGATGCGCAGGAGAGTCGCCGACTTCTTGAAGGTGCTCAATCGTGCGAAACCTGAAGTGGAAGAGGGAGAAAAGAAGGAGAGGAAGACGGCTACAGGAAGGAGCTTTCAGGTTCAGGGTTGAGGATGACGCGAGTTGACTTGGAGGAATGTTTTAGACAGTGTGCGTTGTATAGCATCAATCAGCGTGGGAGCGTTTATGCAACGGTTGTGATAGGTTCTGATCCAAAAAGATGTGAGATGAGACGAGAGATCGCTTAGGAGTATTGATAATAAGAATTATCATTTTCCACTGTTCTATCGTCTGCAACATTGCTCTATGGTGATTTGAGTGTTTTGCTATCATACACCACACGCCAAAACATGGTTTTGACCCCATTCTATGAAGAGATGATTTGAACCCCAGAAGAAGGTATCACCGATGGGGCCCGTTCACCCCAGAACCCTTGATGAAGAACCCAATAATGTAAATGGAAAAAAAAAGCGCAACAAAAAACCCGACAACGCCTTTTCACAAGCCCAAACTTCACTCATGCGTCTCCCTATTATGCCCATCCATTATTAGACCCATACGGTGTTGCTGTTCCAAAACCAGCACCAGCCCCATACGGAGTTCTTCCATCGGTCACCCCGGCACCAGCTCCATACGGCGTCTCGTAGCCTCCTGCACCACCCATCCCTCCCATAGCATAATCTCCCTGCCCAGGACTCCTCACGCCACTATCCTCACCCTCCTCTCGGAATGTCTTGATCACAGCTGCAAGCTTTTCCTGTAGGTACTTGATCCCCTGCTGCATGATTTCGTCGGGAGGCATAGAGCCCACGCTCTCAATATCCATGAAGAAACGTTGGGGCTGTGCATCATAGTTAAAAGGCTCGCCTTCGAGTGGGGGGTCTTCCCAGGACGCGAATTTCGATTTCGGCCTAACCAATCCCTCATCAGTTCTTCCCTATTCCTAACACGTCGGTGGTGGTGGGGGGGTGACTAACCATTCCTCCTTCGCATCGATTTCATACCAGTAATCGATATGTCTAAGTCTATTATGAGGATCATACTCAAACCCTACAGCCGCAACAGGCGACCACTTGGCATGTTCCTTTGCGATCCCCTTCTTCGCAATACACTTCAACTTAAGCTCCTGGTTCTTCCTCAGCTTCGCAATGATACTCCCCTGCCCATCTGGATCTGTGATAACCGGTGACCCTAACTGCGCTCCCTCCGCCACCGCCAAATCCCGCGCGTACACCGTCATTGGGTTATCGCTGGTGCACCGCGCGTTGAGAGTCAGCGTCACGGAACACCGCTCGCAGTACCCGTCACATACGCAGTCGCGAGAATAGATTAGCTTGTCGTCGATGTTGGTGCTGTCAAGCGGGATGAGCCCCAGTCTGTGAGACAGGAATTCGTCGGGGATTACGGAGGTGTTGGTTTCGATTTCGACGAGGTCGATTGCTGGGTTTTTGTTAGGGATGGAGGGAGGAAGGGGAGGGAGGAGGGATACCAATGGTTGGGATCTCGGCGAGCATTACGCGCCGCCAGGAATTGGCGAACGCGAGGTCGCAGTTGGAGAGTGCTATTTGCGCGTGCTTGGAGTCGGCTTCTTTGATCGTGATTTGAGCTGGGTTGGTTAGTAGGAAGACATCTTGGGGAACGCGGGGGAACCTACGACCGCGGTCATTACCATATATTTGGTCGTAGTCATCCATGGCGGCGGTGGTTTGTGGTGGCGGTGGAGAAGAGTGGTGGTAGTGAGGTATTGGTTTGTCGGTGATGTGTGGTGGCGGTTGAGTTCTCCGTTGAAGATGCGGCGTTAAAACGAGGCTGAACCTACCCTGTTGAGGATCATTTGGTGTCACTCATAATATGATATAATCTTCAGATGGAGTGTTTTCGGACAGTCAATTCTGACAGTCAAATCGCGGCAGTCAACTTTGACTGCCTTGTCTACTTAACCATCTTTTGGAAATGTAGCATGGTGTGACTTTCTTCCTCTCTTTTGCCACAGAGTGCCAGCTGTACCTTCACCTTTATTGCAGTTTTAGTTGTATGTTTTTATACATTTCCCAAATCACCAAGATCATGTTTGTCACAGCAAAGTGTGGGTACTTGCTAGTGCACTAGCATCAACATCTCTCAAATGATAAAAATTCCTTTGAAATGGGCTGCCAAAGGTGGCACTTTCAACCAAACCTCCAGAACCTTGTAGTTCATAAGGTATTATGGCATCTTAGAAAAAGTTGACTGCCGCGACCTGACTGTCAGAAGTGACTGTCCGGAATCCTTCCGATCTTGAGACTTGTTCCAAGTGCATCTCAATGTCCTGACATTACTTGGTAACTAAGGCTCTAAGCTACATATACAACTCTACGATTACTGTAATTTTTTGGTATATAGTATCTAAAGTATGATAAACAAAGTAGATGCGCAAACAAAAGAAACATTGTCAGAACCCCTCCGCCTGCACCACTGTCTTCCCACCACCATACCAGAGTCTCCCGCTTCTACAGTCCACACCCCTCTCCTCTCCAACAGTCCATTCTCCGTCCCAACTTTCAATCTCCGCATTAATCTCCCACACCAAATCCATCCACTCCTTCATCTTATTCCGATCCACTACCCCCGCATCTTCATGATCTCTTGCCGTCACAAACCTCGCAATCGTAATATGCGCGCTCGGAACAATATATCGGCTAGTGACACCCACATTCGCCGCCTTACTCATCCTGTAAAAGTCGCGTCGGAGGTGATGGTACGTGTACTCATCTCCCTCCTTTCCAGCCGCAGGAACAAAGCTCACCGCCAACGCCGCAGCATCAAAGCTCAACAGCGGCTTCACAAGCCTAGCGCGGTGAGAGCGGGGATGATTCACAATCGTGTCCAGGCTTGGCTTCATGCGCTCGATCAGTGTTGTGACGAATTCAGCCGTTGTAGAATGCGTTATCTCCAGCACAGTCAAGTGCAGGTTGTCGCGAGGCATAAGCCACAAATCCGGTGCAAATTTCTTCAATCGCGACTGAATACGGCCGATAAGGTCCATCACTGTCACCGACGGGCGGGCCCAGAAGACCAGGCAGTTGCGAGGATCGATCTCATCCACTGTGCGCTTTTCGGGCGAGTCCGGGAAGGCATAGGAGACGGCTGGAGAGTCACGCACGTACTCGAGCTCCCGCAGGATGGGATCGACAGTGACGCCCTGGAAGTCGTCGGAGATGAGACGTAGGCGTTGGTTGGCGTTGCGTGTGGTGCGGTGTGTTTGGTATGCTTTTTGGATTTGCGCCTGCGGTTACCCGTAGTTAGAAGGAGGCTACTTTATGCGGGCTGAGCTGTGCGGTGGAGCTACTGGTTTAAAAATAGGGTACATACTGGGCCATTTTCGCATGCATCAATTAGAGTGTCGTAGGGGTTTTCAAACTCAGAGTTTGGAGAATTGGTGACTGAGGTTCGCTTCGAAGACAGACCGGACAAGTCTTCAAAGCTATTAACGGCATCGGTACCGATCCCGGTCAGAATGATAGGCTCTTGCGGCGGTGGCGGCGGTGGTGGAGGAGGAGCCATGTTTGGCTTGTTTCGTTTGATCGGAAATGAGGGTGGGTAGGGTTAACCTTAAATAAATCTACGATGCAGGTACGAAAACAGTGAATCCGTTCGAGAGGAGAAAGTGAGAATGGCTACGAAAGTACAGACTCTGTTCCAAATCCCACAGACAACGGCTGCTGCTTTTATTCCCTCACCTGCTGCTACAAAAAAAGTATATACACGGGGCGGATACATCTCGGGGCACACCAGACATCGGCTGTAGATAGGTGGCCATTCCGAGCTAGGAGACGGTTATCACCAGTAACAACGCATATCCAACAGAAGGTATCATGCCCGCCTTGATTCACATTTATTCCCAACTAAGTAAAGAATACCTGAAACATGCTCAAAGGATGATCGGGCAGGAATCTTTTGACACAGAGAAATCACGGAAAGCAATCATAAAAACTCCACCTGCATTACCACCTTGTGCCGGTTTCCTTCCCGATTCGATGCCGACACACGGGCTTAGATTCGTTTTATATCCATGACCCCGTTTGTCCCAAGGAAAGAAGCAGAATTGACAACGAATAAGCAGTTTTCCCCCATTCCACAGATTTAGAAAACAAGCGCAGCACCCTTGGTCTTCTTGTCACCACTGTAAGACATTAGCATATATTTCACGGGCATCCCGCCTATTAAAAATACGCACCCAAGCTCGAAGTGCTTGCATCTCTTCAATGACAACTGTGCCTTGGTCTTGCACGCAGTGCACTCCAGCCGCAGGACAACCTTCTTTGTGGTCTTGGCTGTTGGGATCGTCAGATATCTATTCTTTCCGCCCGGATAGAAATTCCGCGGATGACAAACCCTTCTTGTGGAAAACAGGCTTGGTCTGACCACCATAACCGGACTGTTTACGATCGTAACGACGCTTTCCCTGGGCGAACAGAGAAGCCTTTCCGGCCTTGTACTGAGTGACCTTGTGCTGGGTGTGCTTCTTGCAAGACTTGCCCTTGCAGTAGGTCTTTCGGGTCTTGGGGACGTTGACCTATAGAAATGATAATGTATTAGCGGCCGGGAAATGTTGATGGTTCAGCACAACAAGTGCAATAGTTCATTCCCCTCTTTCTATTTGCTGAGCGTGATAGGACTCGAGACGTGAAGACGTAGGGATGACAAATGCGACTCGGACATTCGGGGATCGGGGGATCACGCATTGGAAGCTCTGCTAGGTCGGGCTTCGAGTAGTATCGGGGGTAGGCCGTCGGCGACAAGCCGTCAATTGTCGGAGTAGCGTAAAGCTCCAAGAGATCCAATATTAGGTGGTAAAAACCCCAGCTCCTTTGTTCGAAATTGATTTTCCATCGATCCCCAAGTCATTCTCATAACATAGCTTCCAAAACCGCGTGCCAAAGTCCCGTTGATGCTCTCGTAGTCCATCCATCCGTCGAATTTGCCGTTGCCATCTCCCCGCCACGCCCAGAAGCCGCCATTCACCGTACATCCGAAACGCGAGGAAAACCACAGATATGCCGGGGAGGTTTCTCACCATCTTGATGTATCTGTAGGAAAAATCGGTGGGCGGCCGTTCGTATCGTATCGGGGGTTGTCGTGGGGTTGTCGATTTTGTCGATTTGTCGTCACTACCCTTGGAACGTGTTGAGCGGCAACTCTGCGATTGTGCGATTCATGGCTCTAGCCCTGCCCTAACAACGGTCATCTTCACATAATGTCACTCAAACTAGCTTGGCGGAATGACATCGCTGAAAGTCATTGTGTCAAGTAATATATTCAAGACCCATACAAAAAAGGACGGAAGCTTATGGCTATTAATTCTCGAATTCAAGCGAGTTATTTGAAGAGATTTTGGAAACCGTGTGGCTGAGGCTACTAGCCACAGTAGCGGTGGCGCTACCAGCGTAACTCGGAGCTTAATGATGGTGGATAACAACTGGCTTCTTGGGTGTGCTTGCTCACTCGCTGCATCTTGAAATTCCCATCCCTCCTTGCATTGCATCTCTCCTTTCACATTTACTACAATACGATACAACTGTGCCACGGTAAATCATCCACACACCGGCCAAAATTACCCCTCCAGATTACGACCCTCACGATCACTGCGCAGTAGGGTGCAACTCTCCTCCGGAGCATGGCCAAGATACGAGACATCCAACGGACAGCGGCCTTCGCATGGGCTCCGGATACCGAACCATTCATTGCAACAGGTACTCAGGCAGGAGCTGTTGCTGCGGACTTTTCGGATAATACACAGTTAGAGCTATGGGATCTCGATTTGGGGGGAAATTCTCAGGCGGAGCTATCACCCGTAGCCTCCATCAACACCAACTCGAAGTGCGTTAACCTCATGGGTTCCTATATATATTCCTCTCCATCAGGATTCGCTCGGAGTATACCGCTAACCGAGCTTCTCCCCATAGGTTCTATGATATCGCTTGGGGTCAATTGTCAAACGACAAACCCAGGGGCATAATCGCAGGCGCACTGGAGAACGGTTCGTTGGACTTATGGAGCGCCGATGCCTTGTTAGACAAATCAAGTGCTCCTCTCATTTCGCAAACTGCAAAGCACAGTGGAGCTATCAAATCGCTGCAATTCAATCCATTCAAACCCGAACTGCTTGCAACAGCTGGTGCCAAGGGCGAGGTGAGATATAAGATGCAAGTTTGTTACCTGTTCTTCTCAAGCTGACCGTTCGCCTTAGCTCTATGTATGGGATCTCAACAACACCGACAACCCCTTTATGCTGGGTAACAAGGTGGCTAGAGCAGATGACTTTGATTGCTTGGACTGGAATAAGAAAGTCCCTCATATCCTGGTTACCGGTGGAAGTGGAGGATTCCTGACTGTGTGGGATGTGAAGACTAAGAAAGAGTCTCTCACCCTTAACAACCTCAACCGAAAAGCCGTCAGCGCTGTTGCATGGCATCCGGAACAGCAGACGAAGCTTATCACTGCAATTCCTGATGATACCAATCCGGTCATATTGATGTGGGATCTGAGGAACTCGCATGCACCTGAAAGGGTAGGTAGCTTTTTCTGACACACGCTCCGGGTCCAGTGGCTAACTGTGTGTACAGACTCTCACCGGACATAGTGCTGGTGTGTTATCGCTGTCGTGGTGTAAACAGGACAGCGATTTGCTCCTGTCATGCGGCAAGGATAATCGGACCATATGCTGGAACCCACAGAGTGGTGAGATGCTGGGCGAGTTCCCAGTAGTTACAAACTGGACCTTCAAAACAACCTTCCATCCTCGCAATCCTGCCTATATTGCTACTGCATCCTACGACGGCAAGATTGCGGTGCGGACTTTGCAAAATACCAACCCCGAAGTAGATGCTGGTGTTACTACCCAGGACGGTGATGATTTCTTCAGCAGGGCCAGCAATGCCCAGACTTCCTCATTTTCGCTGAAGCAGACCCCTAAGTGGTTGAAACGCCCTGCGGGTGCAACTTTTGGCTTTGGAGGGAAGTTAGTTAGCTTTAGTAATTCTGCTCCCAATCAGTCAAAGGTCAAGATTTCCACCGTTGCAATTGACTCTGGAGTAAACGCTGCGACAGAGCGGTTCGAAAAGGCGATCGAAGAGGGGAATCTGGTTGCTGTCTGTGATGAGAAGACTCAGGACGCCAAGTCAGAGGATGAGAAGTCGGAATGGCAGATTCTGAAAGCGCTGTTCGACCGAGATACCAAGTCGAAATTGGTTGAATATCTAGGCTTCAAAGCAGAAGATATTGCGACGCCAGATCCAGAAAAGGAGGGGGATGAAGGTGATGCAGAGGATGGGGAAACCAAAGAGGAGGCAAATGCTCGCAGAGCAAACAGGTTATCTTCTTTCTTTGCTGATGGGGACGATTCGGAAAACTTTTTAGCCAGTCTGTCGATTCAGTCGACACAGACCGCTAGAACAAACAATCCGTTCCGGATCTACACTGGCGATGAGACTGATGCTGACAAGGCGATCACCAAGGCTGTGGTCTTGGGAGAGTACGAGAGAGCGGTTGATGTTTGTCTCAAAGAAGACCGGGTATCTGATGCGTTCATGCTTGCTATTTGCGGTGGAGACAAGTGTATCGACAAGGTGAAGGCTGCTTACTTCACCAAGAAGCACAACGGTCCCAACTATCTTCGTCTGCTTGCATCTGTCGTGGGAAAGAATTTATGGGATGTTGTTCACAATGCAGATATTGCAAACTGGAAGGAAGTGGTGGTTGCACTTTGCACGCATAGTGACGACAAGGAATTTCACGATCTCATCGAAGCTCTTGGCGATCGTTTAGAGGAGGAGTTCCGATCCAAGAAGGAGCCAGAACTGCAGCAAGCAGCTTTGTTCTGTTTTCTTGCCGGCTCCAAGCTCCACAAAGTTGTCAACATTTGGATTACTGAGTTACACGAGACCGAAAAAGCTGGCTTACAGGAGGAATCCGATGATTCAACTTTCTCAGTTCACGCAAGATCGCTGCAAAATTTCATCGAGAAGGTTACTGTCTTCAGAGAAGCAGTCAAATTTGTTGATGACGAGAAGAACCTCTCGACCGGATGGAAACTCAACACGCTGTATGAAAAGTATTGCGAATATGCCGATGTTGTTGCTTCCCACGGGCAATTGAGCGTTGCTGGAAAGTACTTGAATTTGTTGCCCTCGGAATATCCCGCCGCGCAGGTTGCTAGAAACCGTGTCAAGCAGGCAACAACTCAAGCTCCGGCCGTGGCCCAAACTCGCAAGCCACAGCAGCCCGCTACAACTGCGTTCAGGACACAGCAACCCTTCCAACCTGCCCAACCGACTGCTCCAGTAAATACATATGTACCACCTACTACGACAACAGCGCAGAATCTGTACACTCCTTCTGGCCCTGCTGCAGTTCCCGCTCCTTACCAACAAACTGGCGGATTCAGGCCGAGTACCTACCAGCCCTCGCAAGTCGCCCAACCTAACACCGGTACATATGCTCCTCAGTACCCAGCCTCAGGATATAATCCAGTCAATATGGGACAGCCACCTAGGTTTGCACCACCTACGACTACAGCTCCTCCACCACCACCACCCAAACAAGGGCCTATCTCCAACTGGAACGATACCCCTGAGGTTGTAAGACCACCAAGGAGAGCCACACCTGCAGCACCACCACAACCTAGTACATCACCATTCCCTAACGCCCTTCCAGGACAGTCCCCACCTCAACCTAGTTTGCCATGGGGTGCTCCTCCCCCAAGAGCAACCCCTCCTCCACCTCCCAAGGGTAGTCTCCCACCTCAACGCGTGCAATCTCCTGTCGGACAATATAGGCCCAATTCGCCAGCCATTTCGGGCGGTGGTTACCAACAACCCCCTCCCCAAAGCCAATATGCTCCTCAGCCCCCTGCACAACCGACAGGACGGTATACCCCGCAGCCTGTACAAAACCCCGTAGGGGGCCCTCCCGGCACAAGGCCTGGTATGCCGCCACCGCCACCTCAGGGCACTGTGATTCCTGGCAGGTCTGGTACTGGCCCTCAGTATGCACCTCCACCTACTACTTTTGGCCAGCAACCTCCCGCCCCATCACAGTATACCCCACAGCAACCCCAACAAACACCGCAAGGACCATACGCCCCACAACAACCCCAACAGGCACCACAAGGACTATATGCTCCACCACAAGGATCTCAGCCGCTTCAAGGCAACTATGCTCCTCCTCCTCCGAGCAGTCAAGGGCCTCCACCTGCACGTCCAGGCGGACAGCATGCTACGGCGCCACCACCAAAGTCGGCAACACCGACCCCTCACCCATCTAAGCATCGTGAGTGTCTGTTCCTAGTAGGATTATAAGATAAATCTGACCTCTCGATAGCAAAAGGCGACCGTTCACACATCCCGGCCCAACACATGGTAATCTATGAGCTGTTGACGGCAGACATGGAAAGGGTGAAGGCACGCGCGCCGTCTAACTTCTCTCGTCAAGTCTCAGATACGGAGAAGCGGCTAGGAATCCTGTTTGACCACATCAACAACGAGGAGCTGTTGTCAGCCGAGACGCTGGAGAGTATGGGCACCCTTGCCAGAGCTCTTGCGGCCAAAGATTATGTGACAGCACACAGCATCCAAGTGAATCTGATGACTAACAAGACATCCGAATGCACTCAATGGATGACTGGAGTGAAGAGGTTGATCGAGATGAGCCGGGTTGCAGAGTAAGAGTGACATGATATTGCAGGATTAATTATTGGAATGGGCGGAGTGATGAATTCTTTTACGTTTTTTTACCTGTTTTATGTGATTGATAAAAGGGGTGAACGTTTCCTTCTTGTGTTTGAATTCGGTTGAATGCTTTATGCGGTAGCGAGAATCCATTATTTAGAGCCGGAACCAATGCTACAATATAAACATGGATGTGAACTCGGGCTTTGGGACGCAATAGGTTATTGACTATGACTCGTGTGCGTATGGTTACGTGTGCCTCGAAATATAAGATATCTTGCGGCGATGTGGTATAAGGTTGGGTGTGTGAAATTGGCTGGATTCCAGCCCGGGAAAGTACCGCTAAGATTCAACGTAGAGAAGGCAGTAATTCCAATTGGAAGTGGTAAGAGAAGGATCTTGAGAGAAGCAAATTTTTAAGACACTTGGAATGCATCCTAATTTTCTAACATCCCCAGAGCTCTTTGAGAGAATTCCATCAATGATGCCAACTAGCTCGAGATGTGTTGTAGAGCCCCCCGATATTAAGAAACCCCCGATATTAAGAGCCCTCCGATATTAAGAGCCCCCGATATTAAAAGCCCCATCACGAGCAGCATTATCCAAAGCCCAATGTCCCTGCGGGCTGTCTACCGTCTCAATTACAATGCCAGAATCTTGGTATCTGGCTTTATGCACGTCGGTGAAAATCCTTCGGATATAGAGCTAAAAAGGCTGTTATTAACCTCGTCTTATGCTTCTGTTGTATGTACTGTACTACACACAATCTGGAGGATTGCAGGTGGGCTATTGATTGAGTGACAAGCCTTGACAGGATGTAAGAAAGAGATGCATTGTTATTGCTCAAGTAGTACTATTTGGTGAGGGACATGAATTTGTGGATTCGTTCAGGTCCGAAGAATCGTCGAAAATCAGTATCGTAGTGAAAAACCAAGGGTTGAAACACACTGCCAGAACCGAAGTATCCGAAATACACGCCGTGAGCACATTCTGAGACCGTTTCTCCACAAGATCAGGACAAAGTATACACCGAATTCAAGGGTTCTTACTTGTGGTGCTGTATCTAATCTCATCGTTATCTTTGCCAAGCTCTAGTTATAACCCCCGAACTAAAGCAGATGCGTCGGAATTCCATAACTTTTGATTACGAACGACCACTCTCTCCACATTCCAGCACTCGCGCCGCATCTTCTCATTACTTTTATCACCAGTCGCAGACTTATAGCATGGCTTCCCCCCTGACTCAAGACGCGCGACCCAGTTTTCAGCCTAAGATCGTTTCCCTGTACGAGAGCTTATTCAAGGTACTTTTAGCACCTCCGCCAAAGCTCAGGATGACCAGCTTATGACACAATAGGATGAAGATGAGGATGCAGAGAAGAGCGAGGGCTTCTGGACAGAATTTTTCTTGCTGAAGCCACATCCTCCGGGTTTGGTCGCACAGATCGCGCCGTTGAGCCCGGACGATCTGTTACATTTGCAGCCGGTGACGAGACAGCTTTTTGAGCGGAATGTTGCAGCGTTTAAGGCAGGACACAGCCCACAAGATGAAGTTGCGTTGGATGTGAGCTACACCTGGGGGTGAAGGTATGGCTGTGGCGGAGCTGACAGGAACAAGACGCTGCAGGTTTTTCTTCGGGAGGTACTGAAGAAGCGGTTTACGAACTTTTCCTCGGATGTCATCAGCTTGTTGACGGGACTGAATAGCGTTGACGCGGTGTTTACGGACTTTGTGGCGGGGTTGGAAGGGTACATCAGAAACGGCAGGAGTGTGGTGATCAGACGGAAAGCGATACAAGTTGCGCTGGGGATTGCCTGTGGTGCGTTCCAGACAGGGCTTTTGAGCTATTTCACGCATAAGGATCTGTTCCCAGCGATCATGAAGGTGCAGATTGCTATTTTGGTACCCGGGATTAACTGGCAGAGTACTAATTGGAACGCTCAGTTCATCAATGATGCAGACACGGCCAACTTGACATATGAACCATTCGTGCTACTGGGAATACTCGCGAACTGTAGGCCTATATCCAGAATCCTCGATGCAGGTTATAAAGACTGGGTTGATACTGAAGATGGTAGACAACAAATTCGAATTTCAGAACCCGTACCAGCTACGATTGGACGATTTTGTTAATGAAGCTGCAATAAAACGCATAATTTACGAGGTTGGAATGACATGTATACTATGCCGAGCGGACTACGTTGCTATACAGGACGATCTGCCCGAAGGATGGTCTCTGAACACCATGCTTTCGTATGTTGGGCTTACGATACTGGCTGGTTCCGGATCGAAGTCAAGGACGCCTCCACCATCAGCGGTAAATGGCGACATTTCGAAATTAAACTTTGCGGACTTTCCAAATGCTAGAGCAGCGATATTACTAGCCACCTACGATTTTGCTAATGCAAACAAACTGTTTTGCCATAATTTTGTTAATTATCAGGAGAACGACCCAAAAGGTATGAGTCCCGGGTTGGTGATACACTCATGGAATTGACTCAGTAATTACAGTAGAACCTCCTATCTGCGCTTACCTCTCTTTCACTTCATACCTTCTCCATCACGCCCACCGATCAGATCGATCGACGCTGTATGCACGCCTTAACCTTCTTGTTTTACGGATAATACTTGAAGATCAGGGTCTGTGTAAACGACTGGTCTCTGATGAAACAAAGGGCTTCGTACGGTTATGTCGGCAGAAGCCACCACATTTACCGGTTGTCCGGGGAAGAGGATACTTCTCACTGCACTGTTAGATATGGTGACGGACGGACTTAACCATAATTTAAGGAAAAAACTGGATGTTGAACTCTACATTTCTTTAGTTGGCGTATTAATGAGGAGTATATCATTCTTGATAAAGACACGAACAAGACTACGTAAGTTCCCCTACAGCATGACACGTTACCTGGGCGCTCTTAGTAACGCAAATTACAGCTTATCACTGGTCAGAACTCTGGCGCTGCATACTGACACTCATCCGCTTCATGGCATCTTACTCGGCGGATCTAAAGGACCTGCCTCATCTTCCCACGCTCCTGGATATGGTAGTAAACCTCATTGCGCTTTCCCTCTCTGCGGGTGATGCCTTCCTTCCAGGTGCTAGTGAATATGACGACATATTCTACAAGCTAGTCGAAGCTGGTGATGTACTAGTCAAGTTCCGCGACTCTTACAACCTTGCCAAGCGACCCTCTAACTCCATCGCAACATTGATATCAGTGTCGGAACACTATTACCAGCTGATTGAAGAGAATCGCGGGAGAAGTGGGAGGAAGAACTTGACGCCACAACAAGTTGCAGAAGTCATCAAGAGTGGGTACGAAACTCTGAACATGGATGGGCTTGAAGGCGGCGTGGAGAGAGGACTGGATCGTTGGGAAAAGTACAGAGAATCGGATGAGAGGGCCTTCTTAAAGAAGGTGGCGAGGATGGTCGTGGAAGATGAGAAGGTGATAGAGGTGGGCGAGGGTCCAGTTGTGGCTGGTGTGAGGTAGTGTAGATATATGTTCCTATGTTTTTATATCATCTCTAACGGCTACGGCGTGCTTTATCTTACATCTTTTGGAGTTGGTCTTTGCTGGAGTTTGGGGGGTGGATTGGCGTGTGGAGGCGTTTGAATGTGTGACGATACATATCCCGGAGATGAATCGGTACCTCCTATTCCAGGGTCGGTATTTCTAACGATGTCAGGAATGAAATCATTGACGGTTTTCCGTGCAATGAGGAGTTGAATGGGCTTTGATGTGGACAGAAGTCAATATGGGGATTTCAAAGAGCCTGGAATGATTCTGATAGGTTCACATTTAGCCAATTTGAACCTATCCTAGAGGACCGAACGAGGTTCACTGGCGTTACGATCAACAACTTTGAGTCCTGGACGAAAGTTGCAAAACGCTGAGTTGAGCTCGCCAGGGATTCAAATCAGATAATGACTAGTATAGATTCCTCCTATATTAGCCTTCCTAGCCAATAAGAATCGAAATTAGAGCGAAGATCTGTTGATTCTATAACTTTTGTCCAGGACTTGACGTTGTTATCGTAACCGTGTCGACAAGCCTTGGTTAGTGGGGTCTTTATACTATCCCTTTGCCGGTAGCCGGGTTTGGGCCCACCCGTGGGCCCGCTTTTAAAATACACTTCACACAACCACAACCTAGCCAAATGCTCCCAGAATAAATACAAATAATCTACATATGGTGAAATTCATAAAAACAATTTCGTTTGGGTGTGAAACACAAAGCCTCATTGCAGTCCTCACATTTTATGCTGGTTTTCATGCCTTCTCCACTACCACCCTGACTTCTTTTCCATCTACAAAGGAAACAATCTGCTCTATTCTCCATCCAAAGTGGGGAATGCATCCCTGGGACCTTCCTGCAGAGAGGTAGGGAGGTGTTCTTGGTAACTAGGCGGGTAGGCAGTGGTGACTGAGCTGATTGTACTGCAGTGGTTGGCCGAGTGATATTTGGTGAAGCCGGAACGCATGAAGAAGTCCTCATCGTTGATGGGGTTCCACCATCCAGAATGTCATGCACAATTGAGAGACGAAAGTCAAAGTGCTCTACATGAATGTCCTTGTTCGCTGGAAGGTCTCGATAGATTATGAGGCTGTTAATAAGAGCTGTCTCCAGGATCCAATAGAAAAGTGGGTACCAATTGCGCCTGGAAATGAGTTGTGTATCAAAATAGGTTCGATACTGGTCTGCTACATCTACCCCCACCTTGTACTGGTTGTAGGCATCGACCATGACAGGTATAGCCAGCTCTTTCTGGCGTTCTCCAGGCAGAAATGTAGAATTTGCACCACCAGCATTTGTACTCTTGTTGCCTGGATGCTTTCTCATTCTCAAAACCAGTGAATCCTTACCACTCAGTGGGTGGATCGTGGACATCATTGTGACAGGAGAACTGCCCATCCATAGGAGGGTTGCAACCCCATCATGAACAGCTCCGCTTCGAAAATGATAGGGCAATTTTGCATTTTTTCCAACTTTGAGCTCCTTTGGAAAACCTCGAAATTGCTGTCTGCAAGTACCACAAGCTCCAACACCCATTCGACGTAGCTCTGCAAGGAGGGGCTGTGTTGTGAAGAAGTTGTCCATATAGACATTGAAGGATAGCTTGCGGTGCCTCAGATGTAGGCGTCGGATCAGATGATGAACCATTTTGCCAGTATCTGTGAGCTGCAGCAGACGGGATTCCACATCCACTGGATCCCCTCCTACTGCATTGGATGATGGATGGAACTCCCACACATATCCCTTCTCTGCCAGACAGAAAAACTCATATCCTTGGCTAATAGGCTTGTTTGGCATCTTTGTAATGTGGATTGACCGTCCAGTGAATAGAATCATAGCCTCATCAATGGTTACATTGCTGCTGGGTACGCGGTACTGCTGTGAAAAGAACCGTAGCTGTTCAAGTAACACATCCACCTTTGAGTGCCAGCATGGCAAGCCTTCTGGGCTCTCAGTTGGATAATCATATGGAGAGATATGGAAGAAGCGTTGGATCTCTTGAAAGCGAGTCTTACTAAGGTATGCTGCAGGTGGCAGTCCATCTTTTGGAAGGTAGACCCCATCCTTCATCCAGTACCGCTCAGGAGGAACACCAATAAGACCCATATGAATCTGAATAGCCAGCCAGAGACGAAGTTCCTGGGCTGTAACTGGATGCCAGGGACGCTGCCTGTCCTTCTCTGGCCCAAGGAGCTGCTTTTTTGCATAGGTATTGGTATTTGTTACTAGCTCTGCCATGATGGAGTCTGTAAGAAACAGATTGAAGATTTGGAGTGGAGTTATAGCATCAAGCTGGGAAAATGAGTTGGGCAATCAGTTCCATACTTTATGGTAAGGGACTATAGGTTGTATAGGAGTGAATTCGGGAAGCTTGGGAAGATCTGACAAATTTTGAGTTGGTTTTTTGCTGCTTTTCTTCCGCCGCTTGGCCGAGTGATCAGCTGTGATTGATACGGCTGGCTCAATATATGCTTCATCAGAGGAGCTATAATCATCGTCAAGATTTAGCATTGCTGGTGGAACTTCGATAGTAGATGAAGATGTCTCAGGCACAAGGACAGGTGGCTGCTGTACCACTGTGGGTGGGGGCAGTGGTCTGGAAGGGGTGCATTTCGAGACTGAGTGATCATCCATGATCTGGCGCTTGGCACTGTTTTTTTTCATAATCTTTGGTGAAGATGGTGGAGATGAGAGTATAAGTGGTGGGGGTAGGTAGTTGACATTTAGATTCCGAGGTCTGAGGGCTACTCTGCTCATGGTTGTTGTGGTGTGGTGGATGGGAGGTGGGAAGGGGGTTGCCGCTGGGTTGGAGAATGGAACTATTACAACCTTCAAAGTACACCTATTTATGTGCAACTCAACACTTCAAAATTTGTCACACTGCCACAAGAATTCATAAATAGAAGCTTCTAGTGGTTGTCTTTGAATTCATAATACTCTAGGGGGGGTGTAAGTGGGTGGCTGTGCTGTTACAAGCGACAAGGCGCAGAGGTCGCAAAAGCGGGCCCACGGGAGGGCCCGCTACCGGCAAAGGGATAGGAAGATGCGAGATAACTCCCGAGAACATTGTGTCCACAACCTCAAAGTCCATATCCTTGAAACGTATGTTACACATTAGAATTAGCCTTATAAGAAGCGTACAAAAGACAGAAAATGCCCAATTTTCGTCACCCATGAGGTATCACAAAACGGAAGAATCAGTCAGCAAGTCACACCCAATAAACCAAAATTATCATAACACCGCAGTTTAGGGACGGCACTTTCAGAGAACCCTGGTATATTGCTGTATTCCTGGTGGTTAGTAGGTACTTTGTTGTAATTTGTATATTCAATGACTTTTTGTATATACAGACGGTTGCAACATGGAGTGTCTGGACGTGAGGGTGGTTGAGATTTGGTGATGGATTGGGTTATATGTTCTATAAAGGAACCTAGAGACGTTGTGTTGAGTACATATTTAGGGCCACAAGCGTTCACCCCGATCATACCATATGCCATTCGAATTGCAATATATTAATAGGTTCGTACGTTGGAATATTGATTTCCTGTACTCGTTGCTGATAAGTCTCATTGTCATGTGACCCTAGGGTTAGGGTTACTACTTTGAACACCGTTGTAATAGTTTGAGATAAGGGCCTCTGCATTTAAAATCTCATAGTGTCATGTTCAGTAGTATTCAGATATACTGGGTCCTGCCAGAACAACAATTCTGGGCCTTAATACGTATTTTTTTTGGTGAACGGAACATGTAAACCTAACCCCGGAGTCACATGACAAAGATATTTATCAGCGACATGAGTATGTCATGTGGAAGTGATCGATCATGATCGACGGACTTTTGACTTGTCATCTAGAAGCCAAAAACAGGGGCTACCCTTTAGCGTTTCCCCGACATCGCTATGACAGAAGATATATCTGCGTTGATCGTACATGCATGATACAGACTGTGGAATCCCTGTCAACAACTCAGGAGATTATTCGTACACGCGGGGTGTGAGGAGACATCAAGTGGCGAATTTCATCCCATGTTTGGCTACAGAGACAGGTACCTTGTCGGAATATGTTGGGAAGGTGGTTGGGTTATAGACCTCAGACTGACCAGTTGAAACCCCTAATCCCAAGTACAATCTCGCTGGCTTCGACCTTTAACTCCCACGTTTACAAACTAACTTGCTGCACATAGATACCATTAGGAGGACGCAATCTCGAGTCGTTGGTCTATTTCTTGGTAGAAAGCTAGCCGCAGCTTACTCACATCACGCAATATATACAAGCACGTGGAATCGCTACAACAATCAAGCATTTTTTGCCAAGGACTAGGAAACAAAACGGGTTTTGTCGTGGAGCAGACAATGTTCAGGAGGCATCTCCGTAGACCATCTTGTGGTTGTGTAGAAACGAGGATCTTCTAAGAAACATCTCATACAAACCTTGACGATCAGCACAGTTTGACAAATTGTGGGCGGGTTAGTCTCCCTCCATGATAAGAAGTGAATACTTAGCCTAGAAAGCCGAGTATGGTGCTAGAAACACTCAACACACGGGTTCGAAACCTACAGAATTGGTGCTGTAAACATCAATGACCCAGGCTCAAAACTTGCGGGAATCGTTTTTATTATTTACATGCACTCGTTTTATGTTTCAGATATATAGCGCTGGTTATGCTTCCGTTTGACAGATTAATATTCTGCGGGTATGTAGATCACCCATAAAGCATATCGAATCAGCAAGAAATAAATACTTAGTCTAGAAAGCTGAGCATGGTGCTAGAAACACCAGCAAGCAGGTTCGAAACCTGCAATTGGCGTTGAAAACGCCGGGTTTGAAACCTGCAACATTCACACACCAGGTCCCCAGGTTTGAATCCTGTGGATATCGCTTTTTCACTCACTAGTCTTATAGCACTGGTTATATCCGTTTGGCGAATTCCGGGAGAAAAAACCCCTCATAGTGCTACGTAGCTACTAAATTAACAAGAAGCGAACACTTAGCCTAGAAAGCTGAGCACGGTGCTAGAAACACCAGTAAGCAGGTTCGAAGCTTGTAAATACCTTTCTCTTCAGGCATGAAACCTGCACTGGTGGCTCTCACAAAATTGGTACTATAAATACCAACATCCTAAGTTTGAAACATAGAGTTGTCATGTTTTTGGTTATTTCTTTATCACTCACTCATCATTGCTATGTTTCCAGGGAGACAGGATTCTTCCCGTATGGGCCTGATTTTGCGTTTTTGAGATCCTTTCAATATGTCCTATGTTCTGTTCTCATTACACTGGACTAAATGTAAGAAGGCATCTTGGACGGATCCATTTGCGATGCAGAATATGAGTGAGGCAATTGTAACCCCAATTGTCGGGGACCTTGCAAAAACCTTGTGGCTCTTCGTTCCCTTTGTGCTGAAAGCTGCTGCGTATCATTGCAAGTAAAATTGACTAGAGCGGTCGATTGTACTGATCGCGGGATTACAGTTCGCAATCCAGTTCAGACTCGCTGTTTCTTGCGACTTGGGATCAACTCACAGCGATATCGCTTTCCGGATGGAGAGCAGCTGTTCTCGTTTGCAACTGTTCGTGTTCTATCGTTCCAGGGACTCCAATCGCCTCGATACTGTGGCCATTCGGAAGACATGGCAACAAGAGCTAAGACGGCGCTGGGTTTATTGCTGCCTCGATAGGCGAGATATACCGAAATAGAGTACAACAGGGGCGTAGTAATAGTGTCTGTTGTTGAAAATCCGCAGTAATTCAGATCTTGTCAACATCAACACCGTTTTTCTTTCTGTAAACATATACAGAAGAATAATCAAGCTTGAAACCAAGTTTCCACTACTAGAACCACCAAAGCAAAACGAGCAATCTCATCCCCTCGCTCCTTTCATTCAAAAAGGCAGCCAAGGTAACAATATTACTGCATTTCTGGTGGCCTCCCATAGGTTAAGCAGAAAGTAAAACCCCCTCGGAGAACCCGAAGGGGAAGGACTTGTACACCTCGCACGCCCTACAACAGAGTAAGAGCCATCCTCACAACTCCAAGACTTGCCACCAAGAACCGAAGAACTTGGGAAAGCTTGAAGAGGTGCCCTGTTGTAGGTGCTCTACCATATACCCACCCTGAAGTACCTAATGAGTCACCCCAAAAGATAATCAGAGGCCGGCGGTAGAACAAACCACATCATACTAGGGGGTCCTCAATAATGTGCATAATAGTACCACAAATAAAGAAGACCAAAAACCTTAGATGACTAGGGTCGCCCGACTGTTGGGATGATGCGCTTTTTGGTAAAGGAGTGGCATTCCCGAAACTCCCGGTACACCTGTTAGTACCTGTAGGAAAAAGTGGTGGTTCTGACGCGAGATCAGAAGAAAGATATGAAGAGGGAAGAAGAGAGGGAATGGGGGAGAAGAGGGGGTTTATATAGTAAGGGAGTGGTCGTGAGGGTTCAGCCCTTGACTCTATTGGCGGCCAAGTTATTGAGGAAAGATGAGTGTCGGCGAAACTAAAGTCAGGGCTATGGTCCTTCAACACTTTCCTCAAATAAATAATAGTACTTACTCAGGCTTTAGCGTACTGAAGTACTTAGGTACATACCTTCTTATAAGTATGTAGATATCACCTCGAGCAACAGAGACGGAGCAAAATACCTAGCTTACTAGACAAGATGGTCCGACGAAGGTTATCAAACCTGAGAGCCCTCCAGTCCCGCTTGTCTCTTCTTCAGAAACCTTTTTGTGATATCAAAGGCACAATTACTTACAGTCGGTAGACGGAATATGAGATAATGAGGGTAGGAAGTCCCACAAGCCAATTATATCAACACACTAAACTCTGTAGCTTCACTCTAGCCTGTTGAGACCTTATTCGGTTCGTATTATCAGTGGGGGGGATAGCGCTGTTTTGCCATGCCAAGGAGGAATCCAGCAGAGCCCCACCTTAATTTGACGTCTAAACAACTCTCCACAGGTTAGTAGGTGTACACACCTCAATAATTCTTGCCCTTCATGTCCTTGAAATATAATTATTGTACGATAAGTGCTTTGGCTCTGGTTATATTGACTGGACCAGTATCTCCAACTGCAAGTAATCAGGACAGCAGCTCACATGGAATACCTGAGCAGATGCAATATTCTGTCCCAAAAGCCGCCAGTTGTATTGAAAGTTGATTTGGCATCGGTGAGGCCTGTATATACGGTTGCCAATTAGATTAATAGCGTATTCCCGCAGATACCTAGGACCTGCCTCAATCGGGGACTTTGGTATGCAAACACTTTGAGTTGATTACGACGATTTTTCTCTTATGCAGTAGCCTGAACTGGTACTGGTAGGTTCACAATCTTTCCTTCATACTGCTATTTAACTTCTGAATTCCCAATCATCGCTCACAGATTATATTTTTAATTTTTGATCGGGCACCTTCTTTCAGCTCCCAATTAGTTACACTGTGCTTGATGAAACCTTTGGTGAGCGGGATATACTTTATCACATCCCATCTCGTGGCTGCTTCGAATGGAAAATTACTTAGAACCCTTGGTTTCACCACGTCACTAATATCCCACCTACGATTTATACGTCTACTCATTCACTACGGCAAACCAGATATCAAAAAACGGATGCTTCTTTTTGAGGGCTGGGGATTCAAACAGATGTAACTAACAACCGTTTTATGTCTCAAAATAAAACGTGCCATAATTATAAACACCGGTGGGAATAATTGCATTCATATATTCGGACTAAATCCCCATGTCCGAGCTTACACCCAGCTCAGAAAATGAATATGGACAGCAATTGCAATCCACTAACCACAGAATCAAAAACAAAACACAACATCCCCAGTCTCAAGAACCTCTACTTGTTGTGACAAAAACACCCCTCACCCACGACTGTAAACCTCTCACTAGTTCCCAAATCCATAGTCCCCGAACTCTCCGTCTGTGGCTGGGGTGGGGGCGGGGGTGGGGGTGTATCATCATCGCATTCCAATTCCATCTCGGGAAAGATCTCACAAGTATTAACATCCTCCACGCTCGGAAAATACTCAAAACCCGCATTTGCATATCCCCGCCACTTCTGTGATTCCCAGAACCTACGATTCTTCTCTACCCCCAGCGACATCTCCCTTCTTAACAACCTCTCCTCCATATCGCTGACATACTCCCACAGGCCGCCGACGTCGGCGTAGCCGTGCAGTTTTAGCCACATCAGCTCCTCGCGCGTCATGTTGTTATCTAATCGCTCGATCAGGGTTGATACCACTTGGGATCGATGGGTAGGTTCCAGATGGAAGCATTTGCAGAGATGAGAATAGGATAGGTTGTTACAAACACAACCGTGTGTGTAACTTTTACCACAAAGCACTACCTCCCCACAAGATTTGCACATTCTCACTTGAGTGCCAAACAGCCATATATGTGTGCCCTTGCTTTGTTTGCTTCTCGGCAAGCACTGTAGACAGATACGTTTGTGGGGTCTTATCCCGTAAGTGGCGTGTACCCACGAGAAGTGATAGAACGGGAGTAAACGGATACAGCGGACGCAGGTACGGTGAAGACGGATCGGGTCTAGACGTTCTATCTCTAGAAGGTGGTAGAAGATTTCTCTGTGGTTTGGAGGGCCGATTAGGGATCGGAATCGGCGAGAGACGTTTGAGAGGTGAAACTTGTTGATGACGGGAGGTGGGTGATGATTTCGAGTTGGAGCTCGGGGGGAGAGTTGGTAATGTCATCTTGATGTGATGTGCGGGCGATGATGATCCATATGCATGTGGTATTTATAGGTTTCCTGTTTGCTTTTCTCGCAAGTCTCAAATCTTTTTCCTTGTACTGGGTGCACACTTTCTGTCGACATGAGTACAGGTTCTTGTAGCACAAGAATACAACAGTAGTCACCCCTGTGTGTGTCCGCTTGTTCATCCCTCGTGTTCAAGTGTACCTCAGACTGCGACAACCACCCAATACCACTCAGTATGGACCTCGAACGGTAGTTCCTCTTCCAGCACAACTCGCCTCCTTCGATGTTTTACGCAAGTTAGTGACATGGTTTCATGACACAACCGACAACACAACTAGGGTGAACACAACACCACTAGGGCATGAAAGTGCAGCAGTTCAATGAAGAGTTTTTCTGAGGACAGCACACTCCGACCCACAACACTCGGAGAGGCTATGATGGAAGACCTACTTCTCAGGCACACGAGCACCAGTACGAGTTGTTCCCATGGATGCATCAACCCACTTAAACAGCAAAAATTGGTAGATGTGTTATATAGTGCTGTGCTTCCCATGGAGCACAGTTGGGGTATTCCTCTGCGATTACATCATATGGCACCCTGCGCTTGGCCTATGTGATACTGGATCTGAACAGTTACATTTCTGGGGAGGACTAGAATATGGTGTGGTGGGATAAAAACAGGGGAGTGCAGAAGATGGAAGTGGAAGAGGGGAGGAGGTGAAAATTTTTGTTTTTGGGTAGTAGGAAGGGAGCTCCACCACCTAACTAGCAGTTATGAGCCCGGAGGCGGAGGGGAATCGGTCTTTGTCATACTCTAATTAGAGTGAATACAATATGAATAAACAACAACAACGACAGTAGTCACATGATCACCCGTTATATGTGATGGAAGAGAAATATGCCAACAAGGCAAGATTACTGTACGGAGAGATAAACAACGAACTGTGGCCTGAAAATGACGAATTTGGTTAGCGAGCGGGAGCCGGGTGACGAAAGTTGGAGAACGAACTGAGGCAGAATAACGCATGCTCCGAACGGGTTGGTCTCTGGTGATCAAGGAGCCACGCCGTGAGCACCCCGAAACCCCCCAAAACCAAAAAGTAATCCTTGGTTGGAGTCTTATAAGTAGCTGCTTTGGATATTTGTTTGCACTTCACCGAAGCTCATTGGGTGCAGTGGAGTCATTCCTATAGCTACCCCATATTCCCCAACAAATATATATGTAGCTACGTAGGCCCGCAAAAAGTACCGATATCTGCCATAATTCTACGGTACAATACCTTCCCCAAACTTCCTTGCCACAATCCCCCCCTCCCCCTCCTCCCACCTGGTATCACATCCCTTCCCATCAACCGGTATAAAACCCCCTCTGCGTCACCATCCACACAAGACTCGTCGAACTCACCACCAACGGCCCCATCAACCCTGCCTCCAAACTATCCCCCCCCCCCTCATTAGCCCTCCCTTCCCCTTCCTAGTATCTCGTTGTGTTTCCTCACTCACCTAGCAGTCCCAAAAACCAACCACTCTGTAACAAAATGCGCACCCGCTAACACATAGCTCCACATGCAAACATCATACAACTGCTGGTTCGCAATATTGTACGCGGTGTATGCTCTCACAACCGCGGACAGGAATGTCCATGTCCCGAATGTGCGTGAAGAAAGCCAGTTTACGTCTTGAGGGCGTGCGGAGTAGACGCGTTGGGTGAGCTTGAGGGTGGTGTAGTTTTGGATGGAGTTGAAGATGGCGATGGCGGAGACCTGGGGGTAACTAGATTAGCTGGGGTTGGGGGAAAGGGGGGAGGGGGGGTTACGAAGAGGAGCCATTTAGGGAGGATTCCAGGGGCTTGGGGGAGGTAGGTTTGGAGGAGGGAGAGAAGGGAGGACATGGTGTGTTTTCGTTGTTGTTGAAGGAAGGGGGAAGGAGTTTGTTGTGGTGATGATGGTGGAATTGAGCCGCCGTGCTAGTCTCGGAGTTTTGTTCGTCACGTTATCTAACCTGTTCCTGGCATGTGATATCCCACAACACCTGAGGAAGGAAAAACCCTTCATTTCACTCCACAAATAACAAAAATTATAGAAATGGCACAGAGATGATTGCCCTTTGAGTATTCAAAATTCAAAAACTTTATGTGGTGTGATATATATTTTCTGCTACAATACTATGCGGCATGCGAGCGATGTCACTCGGGACCCAATGTCCATTCGTGGTGTCGGAAGTGATTGGATATATCGATATATACCTGAGTGCATTCCCAGAACTTGAGCACTATCCCAAGGTGTTCTCAGACCTAGTAACTGGACCCACCGCACGGGTTATATCTATACTTCTCAATAGATAGACTACCAGACGCCTCTCTACTGAATGTAATGCAAAGAAAGTAAAACACCCGCATCTTCTCAACCCGCCGTCTGTCCCCCCTCCTTCTCCTTCTCTTTCTCCTTCTCCCCCCGTCCAAACCTCAACCCCCCACTCACATCCCTCCTAAACAACCTCCCCAACCCCCCCGCATTCTCACCCTCCTGTCTCAACGTATCCACACCCGCCGCCAAAACCGCGCTCAAATTCTCAAACCCGCCTATAGTACTCCCTCTTTCACCTCCTCCACCGCCTGTGGGCGTTCCAGTCCCTCCCGCTGAAACAACAGTCGTAAGATTTCCAATACTAATCCCCGCCATAACACTACTATTCTCTACCAACCCATCATACGCTGGAACATGGACCTTAAACAACTCCACAAACGTCGGTTGCTCAACTTTTCGAATCCCCTTTAGATCCAAGACTTTTTTGAAATTTGCCGGGTTTGAGTCTGCGATGTGGATTAAGTATGCTTGAACGATCCCTTCCGAAGGGGAAGTTGAGACTTGTAGGGTTTTTAACAGGGAGTCGAGTTTTGCGAAGGTGCGAGTGACGTGTTTTAGGTATGTTTGTGGAGGTTGTATTGGTTCCTCGCTGTGCTTGCGTAGGGTGATGATTTCTTCGAGCGCTTTCTTGATCACGTATGCATCCAGTAGCATTTGCTCTGCGCCTACACCGCCAATTGGTCGACATGCTACGAGTGAGGTGAGGAAACCGGCTACGACTGTGTCGACGACGCGGTCGCAGAAGGCACGGCGCCATACGTCTTTTCCGATGACGTCCATCACTTCTGATGCGGATGATTTTAGTTTCTCCAGGAGGACGCCAACATAGCCTGATTGGTCGCCGACGGATTCCATTCGTGCCCATGGACAGTTACGCATTTCTCGCCAAGCAGGTTCTAGTGCGATTTCGATACGGCGGGCAAGGGTGGCGGTGACTTTGTTTACTACTGCGAGGAAATTGTCGCTTTGTGATTCAAAATCGATTTTTTCGTCGAGCGGCTTGTCGATGCGACTTTTGATCTTTTCTTCGAGCTGTGAGGTGGTTGTGTGGCAGTAGTCCGCTGTGTTGAGGACTATTGCGATTTCCTCGGCTTTGAGGGATGAGGCACGGTCCGGTGGGGTAAGATAGGATGATAATACTGAGTCTGCGAACACGTCGAGATATTTGGCGAAGATCTTTGATAGATCGAGCAGTTTGGATCCGGTGGAGAGTTTGGCACATTGTGCAAATATTCGACGGTAGAAATGGAAGAGCTCTATGCTGGAGGGGAGAACGGAGGAGGAGGGATTGAAGTCTTCGTCGGAAGAGTCGGGGGGCCGCAGAGGCTGATTGCGGTATTTTGGTATCATTTGAGAGAGAGCCCTATATTTGATGGTCAATTAAGATCCCAACAATCTCGCAGAGAAACTTACTTGTCTTGTGCATCCACCCATAATGATAAGTAGGGTTCGAACGCTTCGGAAATGGCCTTGCCAAATGTGGTGAGTCGATCGTCGTCCGACGACATTGTACCAATAGAAATTCTGGCCTATATTCCGTTACCACACTACCACATCAGCCTTACGGAAAGAACTTACATCTGCGCTGAACCGTCTCTCGAGGTAGAGCTCAAAATCCAGAGTCTCTTGCAGTGCACTCAGCAGTAGATTGACGTCCAAGCTCTGCCCACCCTCTTTTCTCACCGCCCTTTGCAAAATACCCTTGAAATCGTCCTTCGTACCGTCGCAGTAATTATTCGCTAGAACCTCATTGACCTTCCAGCTCGGAGGAAATATGCCTGCATGCTCCTCATCATAGACCTTCAACATGCGCTTAAACCAAGCATACCGTCTCGATATGTTATCCAAACTCCCCGCTTCATCATTTCCCCTAAAAACCTGCCGGTACTCCCGTAACTGCGTGTTGCAATACCAATTTACAATCCTCTGTTTCGCCGTATCCCCCAGTGCATCAATAACATGACACGCCTCCATCAGCATAACCTTCCTCAACGCAACCTCATTCTTTACAAACGCCATCTCAAAATCCTCACAAACCTGCTCCAACAACTCCGCCTTTAAATCCGCGACATTCCGCGACAGCGTTGCAATCTGTGAGATAGACCGGTACGACCTAAAATGTGCCATCAACTCCAACACCGCCGCAAGTAACGACGAACACTCCCGATACTGCCGCATTCTTGTATTCGCCTTTAGCTGCTCAAACGCCGTTGCTATACCCCACCTAGATTAGCAGAGCTTCGACGGAGGTGAGGGGGACCTACTCAGCATCTGCAAGCGTTTCAGCATCGTCATCGATAACGTCAGATTCCGCTTCGTCGAGTCAAGCTTCTTAATATCCGCCGTCATAGCCGTGATTGCTTCCTCTGTTTTCATTGCCCGCTCACGAACCGTATCGATGTTGTCGAATAGCTCTGAAAGGTCCGTTCTGGCGGCGGATATCCGTGCGAGAGAGTTGGCATTGGTTGCGGACTGGGTGGTAACCAGGTCTGCGATCTCGGCATCGAGGGAGTCGAGATGGGAATCGAGGGATCGAGCGATAGGGGAGACGGAGGCGAGGGTAGAAGGATGTGAGAAGAGAGTGTTTAGATGGTCAATGGGATCGTAGTCCGCTGGGGGGGGGGGGGTGTTAGCGGAGGAGAGGACAAGTTGATGTCCAGAACTGAACGGGGACGTACGTGCATCCAGAGGATCCGGGAGGCCTTTTTCTATCGTTAGCATCGCGGTGGAGGGTAAAGCTCTGTGAGAAAAGACGTCACTCACCACTCTCGACGGTCGCCATCTCCTTAGCTTGGCCAGTAGCAGCAGTTTCGTGGTGTCTAGTCAATCATCGTCAGGAGTGCCGGCAACCTGTATCCCTGCAGCTTGGGATGCGGCTGGGTCGTAAAGCACCCCTGTCGCCAAAAGTCCGTGAAACACGTGAGTTTCAGGGTTAGGGTTACTTGAAGAGATAACGGTTATCTACGGAGTTGTGAGCCCTCCCGGTTAAAGTCGGTGGCCTTAGACAAGACGGTACTTATACCAGTAAGCACTAGATCTTGACTAGCTAATGAAAGGATTACTAGAAAAGTTCGTTAACTCTGTTGGTGGGACGCGAACTTGAACTCGAAGACATTGTCACGGTAGTGCTCCAAAAGACATCTGGTGACGTAGGGTGCGTAGGGTTCAAAATTATCCGAGACGCTTAGATTATATGCAGGGATTGCTATCCCCGCCCTGCAGCCCGCTCATGTGGCCCATGCTTAAGTGTTTTTATACATGTTTAAGTACTTAAGTACTTAAGTACTTAAGGTACACTCCCCTACCCCGCAATCCTCCCAACCAACATATCACCACCTCATCATGTCCTCAGAGCGAATCCTCGACGACATCTCTCACCGCCGCTTCAATCCCCTCACCGGAACATGGATACTTGTCTCTCCTCACCGCACCAAGCGGCCATGGCAGTAAGCATAACTTTCCTCTTCTCACAGCTTCCCACTAACACAACTCCCCAGAGGTGCTCAAGAAATCCCCTCAAAAACCGTGCTCCCGTCCCACGACCCAACTTGCTACCTCTGTCCCGGCAATCCTCGTGCAACAGGAACCACAATGCCCCCCTACACCTCCACTCACATCTTCGTCAATGACTTCAGCGCCGTCAAAGAATCTCAATCCCCCTTTACCCCGGACGTTTCCACCTCCCCTTTCCTCCAAGCACAACCCGTCAAGGGTCGCTGCTACGTAATCACCTTTTCCCCATCCCACAACCTAACCCTCGCAGACCTTCCACACACGGAAATCCTGGCTATCATCGACACTTGGACCGCTCTGTACTCCGCCCACCTACCCCAGGAGCATGTATACTTCTCCTGTGCCGCCGGAGTCATGGGTGTAAGCCAGCCAATCGAACAATACACCTACCTACAAATATTCGAAAACAAGGGTGCCGCAATGGGGTGTAGTAATCCCCACCCGCATGGTCAGGCATGGTGCACAACTGGTCTTCCATCAGACGTTTCTACCGAGCTCCATAACCTCCGGGAATACAAGAAGACGCACTCAGGTCGGGGACTTCTAGTCGACTACGTCACACTCGAGCTAGAAAAAGCTGAGCGGATAGTCTTTGCTAACGATACATGGGTAGCACTATGTCCATGGTGGGGAGTGTGGCCATTCGAAGTCCTCTTAATCCCAAAACGGGAGGTGCGATCACTTCCCGCGCTTAGACAAGAGGAGCAGGAAGGGTTTGCAGAGGTACTTTCGCAAGTGGCAAGGAGGTACGATAATCTTTTTGAGACACAGTTTCCGTATAGTATGGGGATTCATCAGGCGCCGTTGTGTGGGGATGAGGAGGGTGCACATTTGCATGTGCATTTTTATCCACCACTACTAAGGAGTGCTTCTGTGAAGAAGTTTTTAGTCGGGTATGTATAAAGACTGAGGGGGGAAAGAGGGGAGGGCTAATGAGTGTGAGTAGGTATGAACTTATGGCGGAACCACAGAGAGATATTACGCCCGAGCAGGCGGCGGAGAGGTTGAGAGCGTTAAGTGGGACGGAGGTTTATCGGGATCGTTTGTAGAAGTTGGAATTGTGGTATTAATTCGGTTGAAGTTTACCCGGGAAGCGTGTTTGGTACAAGAGGAATCTCGCGGCCCGCGTGTTTCTCTTGTTTGAAGTCTAATCACTAAGTTTTTCAATCACTCCGTCTAAGTAGAGTATATCTGGTTGTGGGAGTAGACCTGGAATACTACCCCCCATTCTAATGTTCTACTAGTCCATAAAACCCTGTCCATTACAAAGTCTCAGTGTTTCATATATAATAGGGCTACATTTTGTGTCCGGCCCTACTGTAGCGGTCGAAAAGGAAAGTACACTGCCTCAACCTGACACGAAATTTTGCTAGTACAAATCGATTCTGACTGATAATTTTGTTAAGTACAGACAAACTTTGACAGATAGAAGGCAAGGTACAGGCTAAAAACGTGACACATAGAGGGAAAGGTACAGTGCCGAGTGAAAGTATTTTCATCTTGTGCAAATCCCTGTAAAATGCTGTGTAAATTCTGTCTGTCACCTCCGCCCCACCTTATTTTGACATATCCATTCCTTAGGATGGTCCATTTCTGACATATTTCACTAGAAGTACAGGTCCATTCTGACCATGACAATTGGATCAGATATACAAGTACGTACACCCCATCTGACACCTGACGTACTTTTCTTTTCGACCGGTACAGTATTAGTCAAATAATTGAGTAGATTTGATATCACCCCCTGTGGATCTGCCTAAGTATTCTGGCGCTAGCCAAAACAGTTTTCCCGACGTCGATTAATGGGAGATATACAGCATCGCCAGGTACGGTTTTGACAGCGGCAATATCTGCGGAAAGGCTTGATCTGCATTTGTGCCGGATAACCTCTGGAGCAGGCAATCCGGACGAAGTGGCCCTAATTGTTTGGTGAATCCGTGTTTGATAATGGTCCAAAGTATCCCTTTGTCGGTAAGCGGGTTTGGACCCACGGATGGGCCCACTTGTATAATCCCATTTTCACAACCACAACTCAGCCATATGAGTCCAGAAGAAATAAGATAGTTCTATACACACTAAATAATATAAAAATAAGAATTGTGAGTGTGAAGAACACTATTTAGCTGCACACTTAGCTGTAAGCTACCATTTTTCACCCCTGCTCAACCAACCCCATAACTTCTGTGCTTTCTAGAGTGGGGACAAATTGTTCAACCTTCTACACAAGCGGTACACACATGCCAAAGGATCATATGTAGAGGTTAAAAGGCTCATTGTGACCTGGCAGACTTGTGGGGTGTGGTAATTGCCGGTTGCATCGGGCGAGTGATAGACTGTGAAGCCAATTAGTAGCAAGAATTTTTATATTTGATATATCTATCGACTTCAGAGACACCTTGATAGCTTAAAGCCTGTTGCTCATAATATTGGGACTTATGGGTAGGAAATGGAGGGCTACTTATCACATATCTTGGTTCTGGCCAGCCCCACAATAGCACAAATGCAACACATTTACCTGGCACCCAACAACACAGAACTGGCAACCATTGTCCAAAAGTTTACATATAGAAGCTCCAAGTGTTTATCTTTCAAATGGTACTGTTCTAGGGGGGGGTCTTGGTGGGTTGTTGTGGTGCTACAATCAAAAGAAGTGCCAAGTACCCGAAAGCGGGCCCATAGAAGGGCCCATTACCGGCAAAGGGATAAGTAGTTTTTAAGTTCCATAACATTATCCGAACATTTACTTAAGCTTAACTTACTAGTATACTGTTGATACTTGCAATCGAGGGCCAAAAGATATTGATATGTACCTAGGTCTCGGTAGCTATAAAAGAAGAATTCCACACAGTTCGTCGACGTCTGTAGCTGAGTTTTTGTGCGATGGATCGAGAAAATAAGGTTTTCGACCCTGCCATCTGTATATAAGTAATCAACAAGTCTCTTTTACCTGTAAAAAACCTTTTTTTTTGTTGTGGTATTGCGGTTCTGTGTTTATATGCTGAACTCGTATAATCATAAGGCGGAGGGAGAATAGTTCGGGCTGCCCGCGGTTGGATTGACCCTAACTGACAAAATCTTAGTGAGATAGAGATTTTGGATAATATAATTCACTTTTAAATATTAATTCGAGGGTGAGCCCAGAATACCGATCAAAACCTCCGGGCCCGCACTTTATGGTGCGGTAAAGTGATCAAAGTTTTTTTTACGACGTTGTGCATGAAATTGCGGAATTGGGTAAATTCATGTGCACCAACAATGTTATGCACAAACTTGTGGAATTTGGTGCTGGTGCACATGAATAAGGACTTTTGGAACCTGAGGCACATTAAATACTGAATTTCCCAAATAATGCACCAAAAATAATCTGCAAAATCCAGTATCTGATGTACAATCCCTAGACAAAAGTATTCATGATTGGCAATTTTACACCTAAATAAAATACCCGACTTTGCAGCACAATCACTCTACCACCACCATAGATGGTTAATGGAGAATTTAATAGATAAAAATTAACATATGAAATTATTATCCTGGAAAGTCTTGAATTTTTTTGAGTTGTTCTGAGGCCATAATTTAGGATCAAAAATTCGAACGCCAAGAATGCACCAAATTTGTATGTAAAACTGCCCTTTTTGGTCAAAAATAAGGCTCTTCAACTAACAATTGAAGATTTCTCAACACCACAAGGGATGGGCTTCAATTTTTTATGGTTATAATTAAAGTATACTTGAAGGCCTTCAGACCACCAGATGATTAAAAATTTTTTTTTAGCCAAGTGGTACCTGCTGCTGTATTATTGCTGGAGCTATGCTGAAGGGGCTTGCATGCAGCATACCATGTCTGAATATGGGTTCTAACAACTGGGAATGATTTCTGAGGGGTGATAGACTCAACCTGCTGCACTTTATTGAGTGTTGATAGCTTTTATTTTCAAGGTCTGAGAAAACATGGGGTATCACCAAGCCAATTACAAATACTTTTGTCTACAGACTGTATATCAGGTTCCAAAATTCCTAATTCATGCATATAAATGCTAAATTCTACTACTTAGTAGTTGGTGCGTGATGTCATCAATAATGTTTACTACTATACATGTTGTGGTATGCATGAAGTTACCCAATTCTGCTAATTCCATGCATGACGTCGTGAAATAGGTATTTTGTCCACTTTACACCGCCATAGCACTTTAACATACAGAATCTCCGGTATCACTCAATGGTTGTGATCGCCATTAATATCTACCGGAAGAAGTTAATTGCTGTGTATGTTCTAGCCTTCACTGAGATTCCCTAAAATTAGCCACACGTACGCAAAGAAGATGCGAGTGATCAACCATACGGTGACCGCTGCCCATCGTATAAATTTACTCTATATGTAGTCTTCTCGCAGCTCGGATGTATTTTTTAAGGCTGCTGGATATGTCGCGATACCTGTAAAACACTTTTGCTTGGATGGACGGTCCTGGAGTATCTGTAAAGTGTAGTCCTACCTTGGTGTGTTCAATATGTATTCGGTAATGGAGGGGATAACACCATGCACTGCCATCTGAGCGGGGGCATCACGATCAGTTTTTACTTATTGGAAGATTCGAACCTTAGCTATAAAAAACAACGTATCTAACGATCCGCCAGAGGTACTGTTCTCGTTCCAGGGCTCTGACCTACATAATTACAACTTACTTTGAATCAAGATTAGTATATTTTTCGAATTTCATGGTTAGAAAACGAAGGTTACTGAAGGGAAGAAAGAGTTTCTGTGAAATTGTCGCTTCCATTAATGGTTCAAAGAGGGGGTAAACTCCTTTGTGATCCGCCTTTAATCAGTGTTCCCAGTAGTCCGGTCCAGACCGGTCCTCGACCGCAGTCTGGAGATATGGTTAAGTCCAGAGATCGGACTGATAGTAGTGTGAACTGAACTTGACTGGACTTTGCCAACTAGGTTGACCAAAGTCTAGAGGTTGATAGCTGCATCATTAAGGTTTTGGCTTCTTATTGGCTTACGGTTGAACGGTAACCACCTCTGGAACCGAATGTACTCTACCGTAGCAAAAAAAAGTGTATTTTGGCAACCGTTGCTGTGTTCATAGACTGTCTTAAGACCGTCAATTTGGCATTCGAGTACCATCATAAGACGGTCAGAAACGCTACAATGACCGCCATAAATTACCAACCACACAGCGTTGGTCAGCAAAAAACCCCCTTTTTTTGCTACAGTACCTAATGGTGTGCTGACGAAAACGACCCCATTTTAAGGTGCTTGGCCCCGCTAACCGGGCCCCTGTTTCCATTATTTCGGCTCTTTTTTGTCACGAATTTCTCGGACGTGTCAGCTTGCACAACAATCGGTGCCGTTGGCGAGCAGCAGGATCGTGTGAATGTCACGATCATAGACGACAGGGTAGCGCGAGTCGCACTTGTATATAACTCTTCCGAGGCCCGGTTTTCGGGTCCATTGTCAATATTTCGACATTCCCAAACCTTCAACCCGAATGCACTACCAGGCGAATTGCCCCGCTTTTATACAAATACTTATCCTGTCACACGAACTACTACCCATATAGCCAGGCTAAGCCAGCCTGAAATGCGTCACAGGTTGGCAATGAAATCCTGTGTTGCTGTGTATTAGTGAAGTTCAGAAATGTTCAATGAATATTTGTAACACTCACGTCCAGTATGGTCAAAGGTTTGGCCGGGGACTGGTTCGAACCGCCAGTTCGGGGCCCAGTTCGATGCCGGTTCGGGTCAGTGAGCTGCACCAGGAAGAACTGGTTCAATTTTCTGAAGGGACTGGTTCGAACCAGTTCAGGAAATTTTAGCGAATTTCCTGCCAAATTTTTATGGTTACAGATGGGTATAAAGGGCACGTTGGGGACGCTTAAAGTCTCATTCATTCAATATTATACACCAACCCAATGACTGCAAACACAGATCACTTAGCGGGAATTCCCTCGGATGCTTTTGATGGCGATGCTTTCAGGGGTATGGACTATGCACTGCCGCTTCCATCAGGACCTCCTTCTGGAGATGATGAAATGAACGTTAGAAGGAGGGAATGATGAATTTCGATGCATTGTTGAGGTTATAGATGCGGCTCTGCGGGTAGTGGCGACGCTAATGCAGCCCTACACCACGTGGCGAGACAAAAAAACCCACCACAAGCGTGTGCTCATTGCATCTTTTGAATTGATCCGCCATTCTTCATTCCATCACCCCCAATCCACGGTCGTTACACCCTCAGTCCCAACCTGGGACGAATTGGAGGCGACGGAGTGGCTTGTTGAACTTCGGATGCGAATCCGAGCAGTGGTGTACGGCTATTGTTGTCAGTTTTCAAACTTTGTCAACGTGTATCAGAGTGCTGGGAAGGGCGAATATAAAAGATGTACTGATGTGCAAGCGGCACTTCAGGGAATCTGGCGTAGCTGGAAGATCTTTGCCTCAGCGAAAGAACTCGGGCCGATTGAGCTTTCGCAATCACCCATAACTATATCTTGACTTTGAGACTCCTATGTCGAAGTTGCATGCCCCTCCGAAATCATCCAAGGCGACGAAGGTGGTCACCCATGAGGTTAGGAAGGCTACGGCTGCACCCCTTCACTAGACTCTTGATCTGCGCTTACTTTTTACCGAGCTTTGCTCAAGAGTGCTAGAGGTGCGAGGTGCAGCTGGGCTTGGCAAGAGACCGGACATCCTACCAGTGCCAAAGCTTAAAAGTACACTCTCGAATCTTCCCTTCTCAAACACAGTTAACTAACTACCCTGCGGAGCAGGCGCTATCCATCTTCTCGATCCTCCGGGGAACTACGAGAGTGAGACACCCAACGCTACGCCATCAGGAGCGGGAACCAACAAGAATCGGCCGTACGACCTTAGGATGGAGTCGCCAGAGGTCTCAGAAATCTGTCCGGAGATTCGCGATGTATTTGAGGCACATCTAATGAATGACATCGAGAGTTCGGAGCTTGTCCTGGACCCTTACAACGGAACCGTCCGTCGGTTTTTGGGACTGAAAACGAATCAGGATGACGGTCAGCGGCCGCAGACACTCGAGGATATGTGTGATGCATTGAGACAGTGTGGGCTCAAGGTAGAGCGCGTAAACACTCTAAAACCAACATCTTCCGAGTCGCCTCTACCTTCGAGGTTGAAGACTTCGATTACCACTGGCTTGATGGGAGTGCGAAAAAGAGGTCTGAATTGTCAAGGGAGTGGGGCATGTACTTTGCAACGCACAAAGAGATGGCACTCTTCTGGAGCGCGATGGTCGAAGGCCAGGTTTCCGGGAAAGCGCTCAGCGAGATGAATGCCGCTGTTTTCGAAACTCCTATCCCTCCAGCAGATTTTGCTTTGATCCTCCCGACAGAGCGAGAGGCTTTCGCGAAGGCAAATCTAGCGAACTTGGAACCACTCAATGATAATAAGGACCCTAGCACCTCTCTCGTTTTCTCTGGCTACCTCGAAAAGTTTAGAAAGAGGGCGGCCGTTCAGAACGATAGGCTGGCATATATCCTCGATAAGACATGCCAGTTTGTCGCTCTTGGTGCTACCCGCAATTCCGTTGGGATGAAGCTGATCAACGAACCTAAGTCTTACCTTCATCTCGTCAATATTCGGTTGCAGACAGGAGAAGGAAAGGTGGGAAATTGAGAGAAGGATGTAGAGGAAATTTACGGTTGAGAGCATCTGTGCTTTGGGTGGATGTTGGTGTTTACTTACAATAGTAAATACTCTTTTTCTCTTAGAGGGGTATTAGTAATGTTGATCGCAGTGCCATTCTTAATGACTAGGCTAAATTATGAGTCCAAGAGTAGATTTTCGCAAGCCTCAGTACTATGAGCCCCTCATATAATCATCTAGTACGAAAACTTGTGGTTAGAATTTCCATCACTAGCTTTAAGAGCACACAAGATACTAGACTGTGATATCTCTTTGGTGTTGCTTAACACACTTGCATCAAAAATCGGGGGTGCCAAGACTTTCCGGACACGACTGTACATACTCCATTTGAAAAGGTCGGCAAACAAAAAATTATATAGCTCACTTGGTGTACATGTAGCCCACTGAGTACTTAGTACCTAGGTAGGTAGTTGATAAATTATTACCGCAGTCGCGTGGTACGCGATATCGCTCGGGCCCGCTGCTTCAATTTTCGATGCAGAGGAACTTTCAAGCCCAAATTCTTTGGCCGGCATGAAAAACCCTTGAACAGCGCATTTCTTCCCAGTAGCATGGGAAAAAAAGTTGATACATGGCTATACCGTAGCAAAAAATGGGGTATTTTGAAAACCGTTCCTGTGCGAATTGTGTTCATTGACCGCCCTAGGACGGATAATTTGGCGTTGTTCGGGTACGATCAGAAACACTACAATGACCGTCATAATTTACCAGCCATACAAACATTGATCAGTAAAAAATCCCCCTTTTTTTGTTACAGTAGCCTATTGATAAGTATTCACCCATATTGATTATAGCAAGGAAAGCCACCCTTAGCGCAGTCCCGTCCTCCCCATCAAAGCTAAGTACTTACCGTCGATCGAATTCAAATCCAACCGTGCTTTAAGTTTAAGGAAGGTGGGGGGCTCATGTTATCTCATTCCCAGGCCTCTTTTTCCCACGGGACGAGACTTGGACTCATGCGCATTCCCGGACCACCGCCAGTGAGACGCGCGTCTTTATATTGATAATATCCAAACGTCTCTACAGCGAACCTACTGCTGATGGATTGCGGGAGGGGCCGCGCCTGTGTGACTAGATGGTATTAGATCTAGAGAGGGTTTATACAGGCCCTTGCATGTTCGCCCCGGGTTTTAGATATGTATGTATATTATACAGTCCTTCCCAAGGCCGACCGTTTGAATGTACATTATTTTTTTTATCAGCGATAATTCGAGATTACGATTGTTTTTTCTATTTTTTTGGGACCGACCTGGGGGCTTGCGAACAGTGACACTTTTTCCGACCATTAACCAATATCGCAATAATGAAACCCATTTATTTCAGCCGGGAAGGAAGGTACTCTACTCTACCAACATGCACACCGATTGTGTCGGTTTGGTCCTACTGTATATGAACGAGGGGGGGTTCGACTAAACTTTTTACTTTGCAGTTTTCTTTCTTTCTTTCCTTTCCCGTGTACTAAGAAATTCTCTCCTCTCTCTCTCTTTCTCTTGATCATGATCATCCTCTCCTTCTCCTTCTTCCCATATATAAATCTCATAACCAAAAAGAAAAAAGAAAGAAAAAACACCCGCTCCAAAAGAAAAAAAACCGAAACCAAAACCCAACTCCATTACGCCACAATCCATGTCAAAAAGCTAGAATAACCGAAAAGAAGTCTGAAACAACAAAAAAAAGAGCGGGGGGCTGGTAATTGAAATCCCATAAAATCTAGCCAAATGAAAAATTCGAAAAAATTTGAATCAATAAAAAAAAAATCACCGTCTAAACTAGTAGAATCTCAATCACATAGCATGTGCCGTAAACCTTTTCCCATACGACGAAGTCCGCACAATCAACGGAGTAGTAGTAGGAGGCCTTCGATCCGCTTCCGGCAAAGCAGGCGAAATCGGTTGAGGAACGGCTGAGGGCAATACCCGTGATTTATTAGGGATCAATGGAAGAGGTTTCTAAGCGCGACGTTACGTTAGAATTTACGAAATCAGGGGGAAGGGGGAAAGAAACCGACCTGTGTAACATCCACCAGAGTTTGATCTGTATCTGTACTACCAGTCCTGCACCTTTCATCATCATACTGATCATTTGTGATTTCTAAAATCTGTGCCATATGAATTGTTGTAGGAACTTCATACTGTGGATTGAATCCAAAAATTCCATTAGGTCTTTGCGGGACCGGAGGAGAAATATTGAGCCGACGGAGCGGTTCAGAAGATGCAGGTCTGGTGGTTTGCGGCTTCGGCTTTGGTGATGGAGATTTTCGTGGATCGGGGGAGTTGGAGGTGCGTCTAATCCTGTGGGATGAGCTCCGTAGTGGTACGCTTCTCGAAAGATCAAGTTCAGGGAAGTAGGAAAGAGATTTTGAACGTTGAAGGGACGTCGATAACTCGAATGGGAGACTATTTGGATTTACCAGCCGTGGTGGTACTGATAGTGGTGAACCTTTTGATGCCGGATGGACAGATGTAGGACGACCAGGACTTGGAGAGGACGATAAAAGTGAATCTGACGCTTGCGATAAAATGTGCTCCCGCGGCCTATCCATTGGAACCTGGTACTCTTGCTGAAATTGGTTCTCCCTCCCCTTGAAATTATGTGTGTTTCGGGTCGAACTACTCCCACCCGAGAAAGCGTACATCAACGCTTTTCTGATTTTTGACCACACTGATTTCCCCTTGTGTTGAACCAGTCCATAATTGCTCCTAGCTGTGCCCGTACGCTTACTTTCAGATTCACTCCACCCCACCCCCTGTATATTCAGCGAATCATGTGGTTGTATTGGTGATTTATTGATTACCGACGTCCTGGCTGGCATAGGCGGCTGCCCTTTTCCTGATGCGACTCGTCCGGACATAAACATACCGACACACGTATCCCTCTTCTCCGACGCAGTCCATCCGTCCCACACGCCTCGCTGAGGTCTGCTCTTCAACGAATTCGGCGGCGAAAGAGCACACTGACCGGGCTGTCCCAGAGGCGACAAAACACACGTAGCCTCATATGTACTATCCTCTGACTCGCGTTCCGCAAGTATTACACTGCCGAGGTCCCGCAAACTTCTTCGCTTAGTGCTACCTCGACCCTGACCCTTTCGAATTGACAACGATCTGTGATTTCCATACCCCACTGCCGGTGGAAATGGTAGTTCTTTGTTTATGACCGGAGAAGTTGGGGGAATATATGCGCAGGTGTCCACAATGATCGTTACATCTGGTTCCAGAAACTCTTTCCAGTTAAAGGGAAGAATTGGCATCCCGTCACGATCCGTTACACGAACCATCCTCTCGTTGAAGACATCCACCCCAAACAATATTACCAGTGTTCTCTGAAAGCTCTGTACCAAAAAACATACCGTCAGTTTCGGGACCGCGGGCGCAAAAAGAAAAAAATACTCATAAATGGATTGTACCCACCTCCCAAGTTTTAACCCTATGCATTGGTACCACATATGGAGCCTATTTCCATATCAGCAACATGCTTTCCAGCGGGCCGCACTGTGTATCTTACCATATGTGGTGCAATCAAAATCGTCACACGCGGAACCGCTCTTTTTCGACTGGGCTTGATGGAAGCTGTGCTGATTGTCTCGGTTGAATTATGTGTTGACAGAGAATATATACGCTTCTCCACCATGGTGGATCCCTTGCTAGATTGACTGTACGTTGACGACATCTCGGTTTTTTCCTGTGCCAGCCCTGAGTATGTCGTATGTACCTATCAAACAGTCCCGGGGGAAGCGTCGCCTGTCGGTTATCTGAGTGCAAAAAAACAATATCTCGATATTGTTCAGCAGCGACTTGATATATTTATCCTTTTTTTCACGCCTGCGCGGTAGTGGGAGGTTTAACGATATTTCCAGCCTTCGATTGAATCCTAATAGCAACTCGATTGTTCATACAGAGAGCTCGGAGGCGGGGTTGCAATAATGGAGGGTATATGTACTCTAGAAAGGTCGAAGGTCCAAACCAGAAGAGGACACTCAGGGTCCCCTAAGAAAGTATGTTCGTTAATTGGAAGGAAGATAAATTCGTGGTGGAAAGTGCGCAAAGAAAGTAGAAGGAAGGAGAGGATCGCGAGAGGTTTTCATTAGTATTCGATCCCTTGACAGAACGCGAAACTCCACTATAAGGTACCGGTATTGTTTGTTGCCTGTGTGGGCCTGCGGCCAACGGCAAATTTCCGTTGATGTCAGCTCGGGTCCTACCAGGGTGGGAGGGGCATGGGAGGGGCATGGAGGGTGGAGACAAGGGGTAAAAAAATTAAGCAAATATAAAGTTGGGAATGTAAAACAGTTACCGAGCATTGGTTGGTTGATAGAGACTGGGGTCAGGGTTTCTTCAAACAGCGCCGTTTCAGTTTAAGAAGAACGATCGAACGCTCATAGCAACCTCATGAGAAACGGGCATCCGCATCGAACCTCCGCCTTCATCATCCATCGATCGAGGGATAAACCATGACTACCTTCTGGAATAATAGCTATCTAACAGTACGGGTAGCCTGTTTTTTAATCACATAAAATATTGGAGTCGGAACAAAGGACTTAGAGTATAATCCACCTGCTTTATTTCATAATCTTGCGCGGTCAAAAAATAAAGCATCTATTGAACCACTTTACCCATCCAGAACTCCAGAGCGTAATTCAGAGTGCAGGTAGGATCACATCCCGCCAATTGCGCTTCAATTTTAATATATATATAAGGCAAAACGGTTAACACTCAACTCTAGAACCGAGGTAGGGTTAGTAGAAGAACATCAAAAAAACGGTCCCACGTGTATTGCGCTTTACCTGATGAGCTCTCACCAAAAAATTCACTCAGTGAGGATACCTAGGATACATACCTGCCTTACTCGGCCATGCTTGTACTCTACTATACCTGGGCCCGGGATGCTTGCTGTCTGTACATGTATGTAGTCATCTTGTATTGGATTGCAGAGCAATATCAATTGGCGTAGAGAGAATACTGTGATATCATCAACGTCAATATTGCGGAGGATTTTGGAACGGCTGGAACGTGCTTTGTTTCCATATACGTAACTCCCACGAGTGCTGGTGTCGTGATGGATTTATTATTTTCCGAAACACCAAAACATTACCATATCCTTATATCATCATAAAGTTTTGGGACCTCCCCACCACTCCCGTGAATTCCATATTCCCGCATATCTGGATCTATGGATACGGAGGAGGGGGACTTCACGTTGGATTCTATATCCGAACGAATGGTAGAAATAACTTGGTAGTACTACAGCACTGAGTACCACAGTATAGATGATCGATTGTGCACATGTAGTGTTTACGATGAATTACTGGAGGCACGTGGGGCATACCATTGAGGGTTTTTAGTTTTTTAACACGTATCATATCGAATCCAGATCTAGAATTCAAAAATCCCCATCTAAATATGTGCAACACATCAGGACTTCCTTCCTTCCTTTCAGATCTCGCATCTACAGTCTATCTTGAGGATAACACTGCAGCACGCGTGCATATCCTATCGATAGAATGGGGGTTTACCCACGTGCGCAACATGTACAAATCCCATGTGTTGATAAAGCTTTGGGCTTTAACAGAAAGAAAGAAAACAGCGCTTATTTACCTAGGTCTGTGCCAACGCTAATTCCAGTATGCGGGGGGCTCGTGTGGGGGAATCCGGACCCCGCATATATGTATGTTGTGCTTTAAACCTGCAAACTATCACTATCACTATCACTATTCACGAAGCTACAATCTTGCCTTAATGTTACCGATTTAACCGGCCACGAAAAACATCTGCCCGGCGGGAAGCCCACGAAGACACGTGCGTGAAAATGATGTAATAAGATAGCACCAGAGCGCCCTCCCTCCATGCATGACGGCGGGGAAGGTAGTATAGTATCAAAACAGATAAGTGAACCCATGGTCCACCAACTCTTCCCAGAGGGTGTACTCAAACAACAACGAACCATATGGTACACCTAATCAGCTCGCACCCAATTTTGCAGCGAGAGAATCTGCTGTTAGACCATGAATTCGAAGCCGAGTGCACTTTACACTGCCATCAAATCCTAAAGCCTTAAGAAACTATTTGATTTAATTATTTTGTGGGGGCCATCTCCAAGCTCTGACCAGCAAGTCAAACCGCACCCGAGATCGTCGCGCATTATCCTATAAGCACGTGCTCAGGGTAAAAAATTCCGACAGTTTAGACTTAAGCTTAAGGCCACCCGCGCGCTATACAAGAAACCCCAAACCTCATATGCATTCCCTTCTTCCCTGTCAGGATATATATCTTTCACCTTTGGAGTCCCCGATGTCACATTCGCCTTATGGATGCTGGAAATGTCAAAACCTACCGTATTACCTCGTATATAACCCACAATCTTGTTCGGGTCAACGATAACATTTTGAGTAGGTTGTTGGCTTGTGCACCCCACCTGCTATACTAAAATTTTTAAGGACAGATCGTGGTTTATCTCCAAACCCCAAAGGAGATTGTGGGTTATATACGAGGTAATATGGTAATTGTAAGTCCTCAGCTATCACACCTTGATATAAATTCTACTTCTTCAACTCCGAAACCGCTGGACCTTGTCTAAGACATCGTGAAAGCCTGCAAAACCTTTAATGTAAACCCCCCATTGAATAACTTCTCGTTGCGTATAAATTGACAGGTGGCAGAAGAGAAAGGTATTGAAGGGGGCCGGTATCCTCTGGGGATATAAACAACGTCTATACATAGCCGAAATTCAGATATCGATGATCATAAGGAACTCCTATGATCGTGGTAAACGGTAGATGCGGCGATCCGTCCCCTTCGCAAGATATATCGGAAAAGGACAGTGGACTCGGGGCTTCCTGTTGGGTTTGATCATCTAGAAGTAACGCAGTCATTAGAGGGATACTGTACCGGCAATTGTGGATGAAACGTCAGCTGTCAGGCTGGGTGTTTGTATCGCCATATCAAATACAACTGTCAGCGTCAGAATGGGTTTGTTTCTACTGCCGGGTCTGTCAGTTGAGCGTGTATCTGGAGAGAAATATGTCAGATTTAAAATGGAAACTACAAAAACGAGAAAAGGCTTGAACATAAAGCTGTAGCCTTAAATCAGAACTATATTCTTAACATTCAAACGTCCTGCTGGCCCTACTTTCACACCTCCAGTGCAGGCTGCTACTCGTTTACTAGCCCATATCACTGAGCTTTCTTTCTCAACCTGCTTTTCAGACTCTACCTCATGCGCCACTTCATCTGATTCATCCTCATCACTCTCATAATAATTAACAAATACCTGGCCATCGAACCTCGTACTTCTCCGGTAACATGTTGGAATATGAGAAGCATTCTCGGAGGTGTAATCTGTGGCAATATGGATTACTTGGCAAATTATAAATGCTATGAGTCATACATTATGTACAAGTGTAGTGGCAACTTCTGGAGACTTCTAGAGCCTATTCTGAACCTCAATAGATTACCAATACTACCGTGCTTGTTTAACCCCATACATCTGTCAGCAGGCATTGTTTCCCCACAAATATCTGTCAGGCAAAGTGTGTTTCTCAAAAGTTACCTGTCAGAACAAGAAAGTGTTGCATCCGCAATTGCCGGTACAGTAATCCATCTTCACAAAACTCACAAGATATTGTTACATTAGTTTGAATTCCCTCCTTGATCTGAAGCCAAATGGTAGACGTCAAAGCAGCATAGGACTTTATCTGGCTCGTCGCGCAATTCGTTGGTGATGATGGAATCGAGCTTCGCCGGGTGATGATTCTTGGGATCGTGGCCTATCAGTATTTATCAAAACACCGCGACCACAATCCTATGGTGAAAGGAAAAGAAATATGCCTCGACTGCCATAAATATACACGGAGTGCGCGTCTTTGACTGTTAGATACTCAGATCTGAGGCGTAAATTGTCAGAGAACCTGTCAAGTGTCGGAGAATATAGCCTTGTGCCGCAACTGTCACCGAATCGCGAATCCTCCCCCTGTCAAATTTTGGGGACAAAAAGGCCCAGGTTCACGGTCCACTAAATAAGTAGGTAGTTCAACTGCGAACGAGCGGGCACAGGGAAAAATAAGCTCATAAACCAGCCTGATCCGAGAGTCTGCATTGAGGGAGGGGAATAACCGAGATTGTGTACCATATAATCTCTTATATGAAGAGTGTATATATAAGCTGCGCGGCTTGCCTAGGTATTCACAAGCTGGAACCAGGTAGTACTTATAGTAGGTAATGAAGTCGACAATAGATCTGAAGTTGACAACAGATCTCAAGTCAACAACAGATCTAGACTCACTGAACAGAACAATTCTCTTCGTCACAGATTGATTGAAGGGGTTTAGGTGTTCTCACAACCCTCCTTTAACCAGAGTTGGTGAAAACTGGATACTGTGCTCTATTTGCGGCTTGTCCAAGAGATTATGGTGTGTATTTAAGCCATAGCCGGCGTATTTTTCCACGTTCGAGACTAAACACGTGCAGATTTTCAAAGGCCGATATTGGGATTATGAATGGCAGGAAAGACCACATCCGGGTTGCTCGTTCTCATGTTCAGCCTGACAAATCCAGAGTTCTGGGGACGGGAAATCTCATATCAGCACGGACGTACGCCAGATATCACTCTGGAACGTAACTACTGCTTCGAATCCCTACTTTACTTTTGCGTTCTGTTAATTATTTGCGCCATAAGTTCCTTTCTAAGCCGGTGACGGGTGATGGTGAGTATTGATCTGTAAATATTATCGTCCTACAGCATATATGTTTGAGAAAGCTATTTTGACTCAACTCCCCACCCCCCTAGGCACTTTCTGGATGTCGAACTGATATTGATGGATATATGCTTTCCGTATCAAAAATTGAGAGCTTCTAGCAGTTAACTTGAGATTGAGGTGACGAACATTACTACCTCAGCCACCTAGCACAATTAAAGGCAATCGTCCAATCAGAGTCAGTCCGGTCCGGATGGCAATAGGTTGACCGGACTACACAGACCGTGACCCATTTGAACAAGGACCCTGAGTTCAGTCCAGGTTGCTGACTATGGTCTGTGCAGAAAATCTCACATCGCTTTAAATAACTTATGCGCCTGAAAAAACACCCAGAATTTTCTTTGCCTTGCCAGCAACCTCGAAGCCCAATACACTGTGGCGGTTCATACAGTTGTCCAGTGTGGGCGGATACAGCCCGCGGCCATCATCAGCGTGAGAACTTTCCCACAGGTGGTGGTGGGGTGCCTCCGTGGGACAATCAAAAATCGCGGAATTGGGAACTGGAAAGCGTTGAGAGAGAGTACTAGATTGGCTATCCTCGCTCATGTTGAGGTTGTTGAAACAGGTGGTTGTTGAAGCGTGGGAAATAGTGTGAGGCCATGTGTAGAGTATAGACAGTCCCGACAAAGGCTGATTTTGGCCCGATTTGGCACTGTTTTCCGACCCTCATTGTTTTCACCAAGGCGCGTAATTTGAAACACCAGCACTCCAATGACATTCCAAGCGCTAAGTGTGTGTCCACCTGCATCCAATAGAAGAGGAAGGGAGTAAGGGAGGTAAGGGAGGAGAGATTCGCTGGAAGAGGAGTGAGGCTTTCTAATTAGGTCTTGTTTTATTGCAGATCACTTCAGGACTTCATTCTGGATTGATCGTCGCGGGGAGAAGATTTGTACTTAACTAAGGCCGAGTGATAATCACAACAAATGGCAATGGTATAACCGGGCAACACAAATGTGAAATTTCCAGCCGGGTAGCGCAGGCTTCGCCAAGCAAAATGCTTTGAAGTAGAAGTGAAATATTTCAATGCGGCTCTTAAATCACGTGGTTTATGATTTTAATGGAGTGAATGTCATAAGTGGGAGTCAGGTTGCTGGAAGAGGAGGAGGAGGAGGAGTAACTCGCGATATATCGTAGTGCGACTCCCTGATGGCCGAGTGCAAAAAGTCACGAATGAATACGTGGGTCTGTAAGAATCAAAGAAAACGCAAGTGATGAGTAGTAAAGAGAAAAATTTTCCCCCCCTTTTTCGCATCGTTGAAGTAAACTTCAGAGCACAGAGCATACCATGAAGTGAACTTTATGCCAGATCGGGAATTCCCTGCTACACTACTTGAGAGGGATTGGTGGTCCAGAGAGAGTTAGAAGCTGCTACGTTGTATCTAATGAAGTATATTTTCTGCTGCAAAGCACGATAATGTGGTAAAGCTCGAGATCTGGCAGCGCAAATGGCCAACCAGAACCTACATCAACCCTTGTATTCCCGATCTTTTATTTTTATAGCTGTACGTATTCTTTGTACTTCTCGGAGTGTACTGGTATACCTGGGAGGAAGTGGGATATTGGAACAACGCGTATCAAAACATCGTGAAAAAGGACTTGGTCGTAAGAATCCTAATCATCCGATATCATAAATGCAGTGTTTGGGAGACGATCATAAAGGATTGCACCTTTGGGTTTTTATACTTAACATACCAGTACGCCTTCGAAAAATCATCATGCGCAGTGCTGTACATCAATTAGAGGCCATCCTGTACCAATGCCGATTCGAAAGATGCTGAGGTGGAAGAAATGGGGAGTACTATACCTTCTAGGCTTCCTTTTTCCTCGGAGGACTGTCGAAGTTGCATTCCCCAGACGTTCTCTTTCCGAGGGAGCCCCCAATGTCAGGGTCAATGGTAGCCAGTTGCGTATCCTGGGCTGCGAGGTGGGGAGCAATAACGTCGACCGGGAAACGTTGCGACCAAGTGTGTTGCCTGAATCGTTCGTTGAAGTCCACAATTTGCTTTTCCAAACCCATCGTCAGTGGTGGGGACAACGAGAACGTATGCTCAAGAGCAGAGGCGATCTTCTCCTCCAGGAATCCAAAACACTGGACCCCACGTCCAAAAACGCGCAATCCATAGATGTTGTTGATTATTTGGACTTCCAAAGCAGCAGTCTTGACGCCAAGCTCTAATTGAATCATCAGAATGGGATTCCCATTATCTTGAAAAACTTTGAAGCTTCCTGGATCTATTTCCCATTCCGCCTTTCTCTCTTTCCGGTTTTTGACTTGAATGGCGATAGCAGATATCTTTCGCGTGTCAAAATTGTCGTCAGGGGAGCCGAAATATACTGGAATAAGTAAGTCCCAGAGTGGTTGGCACTTTGCCAGTTCGAGTGCAGCATGAGAGTATAACAACCCGTGTAGCAATTCTTGGGTGGCATTATTATCTTTGATGTCAAGTTTATGGCGTGTTGTTGTAAAATGAGTAAAATTTCCAGACGCACACTCGAAGGCATCCAAAACCTGTTCAGCAGTGGGTGCGGTGGGTAGCAGTTTTGGGGCGATCAGGGCCCGGAGGAATTTCCCGACGGAAAAGTGCTCGGAGTACCGGAAACCTTCGACGGGAGGTGGGAGGGAGTCCCGTGCCATGATGAGGATCATTCTGGCGTACAGTTCTCCGACTAGGCCCGCGTCGAGAAGTCCCGGGAGCAACAGCTGTTTGTTAAACGTTTCCAGGGTTTCTAGCCAGTTGCACTCCAAGGCACTCGCAGCGGCTTCTGCAACCAATGGCTCAGAAGGTGTGCAAGTTGTAGTGCGGCCAGTATCAACGTCGATTCTATCGATTAGTCGAAGGTGGACCATCACCTGCACTTGCGCAAGTGAGCTAGACTCTGGGGTCCTCATGCTGGGATTGAGGGAAATACGGAAAGCTAAAACCGCAAACACGTGATCCCTGTCTCGGGGGTTGAACGAGTCTTTGCCACCCAGCAGCTTCATCAATACAGTCGATCGTATTCCCTCTGCATCTAAGCGGCGGTAGACGGCCCAAAGAGGTCTTCCGAGCATAGTCATGTGGCTTCTTGAATTATAGTCCTTCAGAGGCTTCGCAATCTCATCATTCTTTGTTCTCTCATTGCTGAATTTTTCCGACGCCTCCAGGTCCAGGGGTAGGCCATAGAAGGGCTGGACGCGCAACATGCTGCGTGTCTGAACTCTGGAAGAACCGTCAAGTTCGTTCGCTGGGTGAAGGATCCCGATGCTCGACTCTGTGCTCAAGAGAAATGCCCACACATCCAGCTTCTTGAGGAAGCTCAGTACTCGCCGAAACGTTACGAGAAGACTAGTGTTGCCCCCTCTTACGAGGTGAGACGCTTCGTCGATGACAAAAAAACTCTTAAGACCGGAAGTATCGCTGGGAGGTAGGCGCTCTAGTAAAGAGCGTAGCGGCTTAACAAGATTATCTTGAATGAAAGATAGATTTGAGAAAGCGACAAAATCCTGCAGGATGGTCAGGTATCTGCCCGATATGATCCTTCGAAGTACGAACCCTGTTCCTCAAAAACTGCTCCCAGTCGTCGAGGTGAGTGAACTGAGCGGAGAGCCTCTTGGCAGTGTTGACCACATCATTGCAAAAGCTCTTCCTATACGACGACCTTGCTCGCGAAAGAGTTTCGGAGGCTGGCTCGGTAGTCGATAACTTGATCCGGCTGACGCCCTCGTCATCAGGAGCAATGCTCTTCTGCCAAAATCTGACAAACGTTTGGTCATTCCCGTGGATGTCCATGCGGTTGATGACTAAAAATGTTCATCAGATGATTCAGATACAGTTGGGCACAGGTTATGATAATGGGAACGTACCATTCGAAACCGTCGCCGACAAGAATGAAACAACTCTCAAGTGCTGCCGTGCCTCGGTCTCTGCGATGCCATCTTTGAGATACTTCGTTACCTCCGGGTCACCCGGGGGAAACCCGGTTTCACCATTCTCTCGAAGTGTGAAGGACATGGAAAGCGCATCGTTTCCGAGCTCGCAGATCAGCCTCGATTTGCCTGTACCAGAGGATTGTAATATAGGCATAACCTTGGCATAGTAATCGCCACTTTTTCCTTCGTACCGGGCCAACTTTTCCTTGAGCGCCAGAACAGAGATTCCGCGATATCCAACTTTCCACTGCTCCTGCAGCCCGAAAAAGGTGGAGCTGATGCGGTCGTCTTGTTCAGAAAGACCAGAGAGCTCAGGTTTTGCGTGTAGCTTAACGATGAATTTGTACATTGCTTTCCAGACTTCAAGATCAGGAGCTTTTTCAAGGAACTTCTTGATAAGTGTCTCAACAGTTACGTAGAAGGCGGTGCCTTGGATCAGCCGCTCTTCAATACAAGACTTGTCCACTCCATCTAATTCCATCCGTATAGTCTTCGTCGGATCGTGAGGCGACTGGAGGAGATTCGAAGCAGACATGCGACTCATCATCTGGAGGAAGAAGAAGAAATCCGAGAGCAACCCTACAAATCATGGTTGGCACTCGCTGTTGATTTCACTTAATTGACAAACATACCTTCAGTGTTCAATACTCCCGGAACAGACGAGCTAAACTCCTTAAAGACATAGTCGTGAACGAATACCAAGTTGTTGCCGAGAGGATTTGTCGCAATGATCTCCGCGTCGGGTTCAATTATCTCCGCGTTGGGTTCAATGATCTCCACGTTGGATTTCAGCATGATTGGAGTATGATGCCCGTGCATCGCTTAACAATGGTCGTGATGGTACGTGACCACCCAATATTAATGGACGGGATGAGGTTAACCGACAGAAGGCAAACCCACGACTAGGTCGAGAATCAGGTTAGTATGCTTGACGACCAACATCCCGTGGAATCTTCTGAAGCTTGCCGAATTAACGACCTTCAAAAGTGGACTTAAAAGCCGGGGAAAGGGCACACAAAAGAGTTGCAGAGCGGGGGAGTGGAACGCTGTTTGAAGCTTACCAAAGAATTGATCTTCCAAAGGCCGTAATAGTTGTACAAAGGAGGAACCCGGAGAGTAGATGGGGTTTGACGGTACAGGATGCGAGGGGGAACTGGACGACGTTGAGGTTGTCGTGGAGGTTGGCGGGGTGAACTGAAGCATCACTCTTGAGTTTCTGAGGTTTCCGAGGTTTCTAAAATGGGCTGGCATGGCTTTTATACTTTAACGAGGTAGCGACTTGGCATTTTTTGGCATTGTACAAAATCCTTCGAGTAGGTCCCTTTTCGTCTGGACACCATTAGGGCGAGTACAGACTCCTTTGCAATTGGCGAAATACTAATACTTCTCCAGTCGAAATTATGTGGACGCGCCTAGGATCTACAATTTCCAGAGTGAGTGGGTAGTTTTTGTTTGAATATACTCACTTATAAGGTACGCCCCCGATTGGGTTAGCGGCTAAAATTTTACCATATATGGTAAGAATTGGGAAATTAAAAATCCTACAAATATATTTTAATTTCTTCTTTAGGTAATTTACTTACCAGATATGGTACGCTAGCCCAATCGGGAGCGTACCTTATAAGCGAGTGGATACGGTATGCAGGCTGCGCTTATTTGCGAAAATCGTTCGCCTAAAAAGAGGCATGGATTGTGCGCATCTAAGTTGCGCGTCATCTTCGAACTGGCCTGGATTACAATGCATACTCGCATACAGTGTACTATGTACCGCGGTTTAGTCTCATGCTTATTCCAGTAGTGAGATTGCGGCTTTTGGTTTTGAAGTGGGAAAGAAGGGCTTCGAATTCGGCTTACAGTACCGGTACTCTCAAGATCTTTGATGTTCAAAGGGCCGAAATTTGGGATTACGAATGCGTGGAGCAAAATCGCATCTACGCCGCAGCCAGCCTGATAAAATTAAAATTTTGCACGACTACGACTACCTACCACTTAAGTACTTAAGTAGTACTTAGTAGGTAGATGTAGATCGATGGCCTGCACCGGACCTATTATGCAAGAACAACCCTAGAAAAAACCCAAACTCCCCTTCCCCCCAACCCAACAAACCCTCCTCCCCGCCCTCCCCGCACTCCCCCGCAACCACCTCAAACAATGACCCCGGTTCATCCGACATCCTAAACGTCAACACCCCCTTCCTCTCCTTTGCCTATCCAGCCACTTCTCTCTCTCCACCCTAGTGCAAACTTACACGATCCCACTCGCGCCGTGGTAGATACTAAGTTGCCTTGCTCCCACAGCGAGGGTGAGGATATGGGGAAAGAGTGGATTTTGCTCCCAATGGATAGGGTGCAGGTGTTGGAGGGATATGAGAGTGGCAGATCTGCACGTATGCTGGGGTGGAGGGAGGTGGTTATGTGAAGTTGCAGAGAGATGATATTGTTGCGAGGACAGAGGGGCCTGGGAGGAAGAACCATGGGAGCTTGGAGATGATTTCTGCTGCGTCGCGCATGCTATATTTGTTAAGAATACTTGCGTCGGTGAGGGCGGACCGAGATATATCTCCCCGTACAATTCCCATATTAGAACCTTCATTCATGGCGTCTCGATACCCTCTTCCCCGCATCAATAATCTTCCCCAACCACCACTTCGCGGTCTAAATACCCTACCACCCCTGGTAACTACTTCCTTTTCAACACCTGGGAGTTCATAACCCCTCGCACGTCCATACAGTATTTCATCTCCATCATCACCTAACGCTACCACATTCACGACCGCATCCACCACCTCCTCCCCTCCCCCAAGCAACACGTACCAAAACTCAAAACCACCCCAGAAACTGTTGCAACCCTCCAACGGTGGCAAGTGTCGTTGTATCTTAACCAGGTGCTTTTTGATAAGCGTATCGAAATCAGGTTGAAATTTAACTCCGGAAGCTGGTTTTGGAGCCCATGGGTGGGGTTGGTGTATTTTTCTTGGGGGAGGTCGGTCGGTCGTGGGAGTCAGCGGGCGAGGAGGATTCGATTTGGTGGATACAGGCGTGGTTTGTGAGGTTGTGGAGGTGGAGAGGGTGTTCGGCGATGTTGGAGGTGGATGTGCGACGCCGGATGTGCATGACGTGTGCCAAGACTTAAAGTTGCTGGCGGGACCTGATTGGTCGGAATGATTGGGAATGATTGGCTCTCGTTGAGCTCGTACACCAGCCGCTTTTTTCGCTGGCGCAAGGCCTTAGAAAACTCTGGAGGCTCTCGTCGCTCGCAATGTGATTGGTTAAATTCGATAAAAGCCGCAAATCCCACGTACATGATTGGCCTGTCGGTCTATAGCTACACGCCCTCCCAATTAGGCTTGCTGAGGTTGCTATGGGCTAGTTCATTTTGATTTCCTCTGTACTAGTACATTGAACGTCAAATTATTTTATGGCCCTTTTCTGAGCGAAGCTCATGTGACGTAAGTTTTGCTACAGAAAGAATGATGATTGGTTTGAGTAAAAAGTTACTCCCCGCTTCATGCAGGAAATGCGAAAAAAATAACGCTGGAAGCAATGTTCCGTGGTGCATCGATATCAAGTGTGATCCAGCAAATTGAGATGCCCGAGCGCGGCTGCTATCGTTTTTCATCTGCATATTTTTTCCGGACGGCGGGGAACGCGCATGCATCGGCGAGGAAGAACTAAATCCCGCCGCCGATGAGCGAAACATGTTAACAGCAGAGGAAACGGACAAATAGGTCCTCGGCCCTAACCCTTGAAGACGTCGTCCACAAAGTCCGTAATTGTTGAAAACCTTCTCGACTCCGCGCCCGAGTGGTGACCGGCCAATTTGGTCTTGTCATCATGTACTGTACCGTGCATAAGTGGTATCTGATAACAGCCAGACACATCCGAACGGAGTCCTGATTACTGGCTGGCGATTACGAATAGACAAGACTGGTTTCCGACTTCTGAATTGTGAACTTGTAAATTTAGGAGGGTCAGAGGGACTGCCAATCTCCCATCTAAATTCACCTAGTGATTCCAGTTCCATTACCATGGTGAGTTTTGCTCTACCATATGCTCCCATCCCTGTTGATTACAGGCTGTCCAAACCGATTACAATTATGGAATATTAACGAACAGAACACCCCTTGATTACTGATTACGTTCGTTCTTTTATGCATGGTACAGTATATAGAGAGACAGGTGGACAATAAGAGAATGGTATCGCTTTAGAGTTCTCTCAACGGCCGCTAGCACTTCCAATAGTAATCGAGCAGAATAGGCTGCAGAAATTATGCAATGCAAGGTAGTGATTTCTGTGCATAAAGAATAGTAACCACTTGGCTGTCACTGTCTTGCGAATGAATCAGCCCTACCCGGTTTTTCGGCGCTCCGAATGGGAATTGGGGAGTTTTATCGCCGCTCTCGTTATGGCGTGGACTACTAGCACCTGGATACTGTGGCAAGCGCTCGTGGTAAGATGGAAAACAGGCGTATTGAAGGAAGCATATCTCCGAATAGCAAAGCATACCCCGATTAATATTGTGCGAGTAGATACAGGCACCCTTTTCCAGAGAGGTGTTAAGTCGGTTTACGTGTTCGGGTCCGAATTGATCGTAGAGGTCTTGTGAATCCCGAATCAAATAAATAAGAAGTGGGAGGCGTGCTCCGAGGTGTACAGCTGTAAGGTTCTCCAGCATCGGTTATTATCACCGACGATGCCTTCCGAATAAAAGATTTGTCTTGAAACCAGGTATAAAAGGGTTCAATTATGCCGAATTACTATCACAAACCGAGCCTCTGACCTGGCGGAACTTGTTCCTCGGATACATTTGTGGCGAACCCTATACCACCCATCACCGGCTAATCCACACCCCCGGATGATGCCAGATTTGCCCGCGTCCTCTGTCCTTCGCATATTTTCTAATCATCCAATTACCCAGAACCGCCTGCCAAAATGCAACCTGAGTTTATCAACTAACTTACCCGATGCTGTTGGATTAGAGGCGTTCCTTGCCATCAAGACGTTGGTGAAGTGCGGGGAGGGAACCAGGAACACAACCACCCTCTAGATTTATCCGGCGGATAAATCAAGGCAAAAAAATAACATCACCATGACCCCACTATAGAGTAGACCCCCGACGTTGAAATACCAGAGCTCATCTCCCTCTGCTGTCTTCTATGCTCGCTCAACTTTCTACAATTCGGAACCATCTGCTTCGCCTTCCAACTACTACTACTAAACGTTACTCTACAACAACCGCAACAGCAACCATGACCGAGTGGACCAAGTACACCTCCTCTCTCTCCATTCAGTTCCCCAATCTCAATCTAACGAAAAACCTTAGGAAAACTGCCACCCTAAACACGGGCGCAAAAATCCCCCTCGTCGGTATGTACCTCTCTCTCTATCTCCCTGTATTCCCAGCAACTAACCCCTCACAGGTCTCGGAACATGGCAATCCCCCCCTGGCGCCGTCGAGAAAGCTGTCGAGGCAGCATTACGGATTGGATACCGACACATCGACACGTACCTCCCCCCTCTTCCCCCCTTCCTCCTCCTCCTCCTCACTGACATCAATAGTGCACTAGCCTACGACAACGAAGCCGAAGTCGGCAAGGGAATTGCAGCCTCCGGTGTTCCCCGCTCTGAAATATTCATTACCACCAAGCTCGACAACCCATGGCACAAGCGAGTCTCTGAAGGGATCGCCAGTTCTCTTTCCTCCCTCGGCGTCGTATTTCCCCCTCCCCCCTTGGCTTCCCAAAAACCTAGCTGAGATAGCAAAAATAGGGCTATGTAGACCTATACCTAATGCACTGGCCATCCTCCACTCGTCCGGACGACCTCTCTAAACACCACGACGACTGGGACTTCATCAAGACCTGGGCGGAAATGCAGAAGATCCCGAGTACCCAAGCACGAGCAATCGGTGTATCAAACTTTGGTATTACAAATCTTGAAAAGCTCCTTTCCGCCCCTACCACCACTGTAGTTCCAGCCGTAAACCAGATCGAATTACACCCCAACAACCCCTCCCCCAAACTCGTCGCTTATAACACGAATAAGGAGATCCACACCACTGGGTACAGCTGTTTGGGATCTACAAACTCGCCGCTCCATAAAGACCCGACGTTACTGGATATTGCGGAAAAGACGGGAAGGACAAGTGCTCAGGTTCTGCTAAAGTGGGGACTACAGAAGGGGTGGAGCGTTATCCCAAAAAGCGTTACAGAGAGTAGGATTAGAGAGAATTTTGAACTCGATGGGTGGGATCTTGAAGAGGAGGATGTGGAGAGACTTAGTGGGCTGAAGGATAGGTTTAAGGTTTGCGGTGATGCTTGGTTTGTTTACCCACCCCCTGGAGAGGGAGAGGAGGAAGGGCTAATGAGAGATGTAGGCTGCCGGTGAAGGTGTTCTTTGGTGATGACGAGTAAACTGAGGACGGAATTCGGGCTGGAGAAAGGGCGGGGGTGATTATATATCGAATCAAATTCTATGATACAATCCATTCATGTTTACTATCACACTATCGTGAGCCTGGCCTAGCTCAATTTTTCTGCCAGCGTGGGGGATGCGGTATCATGTGCTTGTACGTATGTACGTTGAACATGCAGCTCAAGTACCTTATCCTCTACCATTATCCATATCGTGGTTTACCATTGGTTACCGGCAATTGTAGCTGTTAAATAGGCGACCATTCACATTTCTCTTTGCTTGACTGGGTTTTAACAACAAAGTAATTGGATATTTCAACATCTGCTCAGACATTTTTACTCTACCTCCGCAGTTACTGATTACCACCCCTGTACGCGTTTCAAACCTTACCCTGCATACAAACTAGTTGTCATGCCTGTACTTTCTGACACATGTGTGTCCAACACTACACTACGCAACTCACAACATTGTCTAGCACCCAGCCCATCGATTTCGTGTTGGCTTGGCGCTCGTACCTACGCCCTGCGCAGCGAATTAGGGCAAAGTATCACGCAGGCCGGGTAAGACCGTCTGGCGCGAGACAACTCTCAACAAAGCTCCCCTCCAATTCCCTAACCCGCTAGAAACTCGATCGTAGATATACGGTACTAGAAAGCCCTATGCCAAGCCTCTGCCGCAGCGTAGTTCCACGTGGCTGGTGACCGATCAGCGCTGCGGGCTAATGGTGGTTAGGAAGGTAGGGATTAAAGTAGAGTAAAAACATTGCCAGGTCAATTTTTATCGGTTCTTCATTTCCAACGGGGAATGCGAAGGTTACTACAAACTCGATTGTTTTTGTTTTTATTTGTTTTATTTAACAGTAAAGTAAAGCACGTGAACCGAATGAATTATTCCAGATCCAGATGCCTCGGATTTTTCTTTGTCTTAACTCCGGGTGCAAATGATACTGCTAAACTTTATATCCGCACATGCAGATCTGTAGATCCCGCCGGTAACGCGTCTCGTGTTGGGGTAAAGTAATCAAGACCGCATCAACCTGTACATTAAAAATCCTCGATATCCTGCAACATAGTCCAATTATGTACAACTACATCTTCTCAAGACATTTTGAAACGTCTCCTCTTTCACTTTCTCTCTGACTCATGACTCATGTGGAGATAAGTCCCGGAGATACCACGTTATTTTCATTGGTGGTGATTCCGCCGGTAAAGAAATTGTGGACAAGCACCCGAAGAAGGGAACCAATCTAAATTCCAGAAACTACTGAAAGAAGTATTATGTGAGATAAGTCTTATATTATATGCGGGGTAAGCACCTAGGTAAAGCCAGGGCGGAGGGTGTTAGTAAACACAATGGCAGGTTAGTAAACAAGTTTCGATCGGTGATGATGTATGTTATAAAAGACAGCAGAGAACACTACCGTTTTTTCTATTATCTCTACACTTTACAAACAAGAAGCACATACATACCCATATTCCTAAACCCAATCAATCAATTGCAATCACCATGGTCAAAACTCCAGATTATATCGAGACCCGTCTCTTCATCAACAACGAGGTACGTCCCCCACCGATTTCCCCTCCTCCCTCCCTCCTCTAACCGCCAAAAACATAGTGGGTAACCTCCACCGAAAAAATCCACCTCGTCCGCCCGTTTGACGAGGAGCCTTTGGCATCCGTTTCCGCCGCCACCAGCGCCCACGTCGACACGGCCGTTACCGCTGCCCTCGCCGCATTCCCGGCCTGGGAGGCGCTCGGTCCGGCAGGGCGCAAACCATACTTCGCCAAGCTTGCAAGACTCCTCCGCGAGAATGTAGATGAGATTGCAATGATTGAAGCACTCAATTTGGGACGTGGTAGACAGATTACTCAGTGGGAGGTTGAGAATGCCGCGTCTTCGTTTGAGTATTATGCCGAGGCAGCGCTGAATATTAAGGGCGAGTCGACGATTTATGAGCAAGGGAAGTTGTGTATAGAGGTTAAACAGCCGTTTGGAGTCGTTGGTGCTATTTTACCATGGAATGTTCCTACATCCATGTTTGGGTGGAAGACGGGGAGTGCGTTGGCAGCGGGGAATACGGTGGTGCTTAAGAGCTCCGAGAAAGCTCCTTTGACGGTAGGTGGGCGTCTATTGTTTTTATCCTCCTCCGGGGTGAAGAGAAACTGATGATGGCGGGGGAAAAATAGTGCCTGAAGATTGCTACGCTTGTGAAAGAGGCTGGATTCCCACCGGGTGTCCTCAATGTATTATCCGGCCTTGGCCCTGTCGCTGGCGCCCGAATTGCGGAGCACCCGGATATTAGGAAAGTGTCATTCACCGGTAGCACGACGACCGGAAAACGTGAGTTCATCTCGACCATTACCAGACTACTACTGAGTTAACCCGTTTTCTTCCCCACCAGTTCTAATGAAAGTCGCCGCCGATTCGAATATGAAGAAGCTACAGCTAGAACTAGGAGGAAAGAGCCCATGCATCATCTTCAAAGATGCAAATCTGGCCGAAACAGCTGTGAGGCTTGCCGAGAGTATTACTTTCCTAGGCGGTCAGGCTTGTGTCGCTAGCAGTCGTGTCTTGGTGGAGGAGTCTGCCGCCGAGGAGTTCCTTGGGTTTGTCCCTCTCTGTCTTTTGGTAAATTGTGGCGTTTAGCTAATCTGTACCTTAGCTACTTCAGGGATGCTCTCAGCGCAAAAGAGATGCAGGTTCTAACAGATCCTACGTCAGATAAAGAGAACGGACTAACGCCCCTTGTCGACGAGGTCCAATTCAAGAAGGTAATGGCGTATATTGAAGAGGGCAAGAAACAATCACCAACCCCAGTCGTTGGAGGTCACCGCATAGGAGACAAGGTTAGCATTGCCATGCAATCGTCGACAGCTGTTGATAGGAAGTTTATCTGATGATCCCTGCAGGGCTACTTCGTGGCGCCCGTGTTGTTTAAAGATTTGCCGCAGGACTCGATATTGATCAAACAGGAGATATTCGGCCCCGTGGTCTGCGTCAACACATTCAAGACCGAAGAGGAAGCCTTGGCCCTTGCCAATGATTGTGATTACGGACTATACGCTAGCGTGTTCACGCAAAACATTGGCCGTCTGGTTCGCTGTGCAAAGGCGCTTGAGTCCGGAATGGTAGGAATGAATATCACGTCTCCGGATATTGCGACGGGAATGGCGTTCGGAGGATGGAAGTCGTCCGGGGCCGGTCGAGATGGATGGATGCACGGATTGCTATCGATGGTGGAGATCAAGACTTTGAGCCTTAATTATGCCAGCTAGTTTTATGGAGCAAGGCGGCGAATCGCTGGGGTTTGGGTTTAGTGTTTTGGTGCGGGAAACAAAACAATACTAAGTGTTCTTCGAGTATTGGGCTTGCCTTTCGCGGTTACGCGGTGAACGCCCGGTTAGGTTACATAAAATGTTGAACCCGGCTTTAGTTCCGGTGATTCGATCTTAGTGACTCTCGGTGACTTCTTAGCTCCTAGGGCGCGCCACAACCTAATTTGTAGTGCCAACCCAAAAGAGATCTGCTGAGCATTCCACCATCATCGGTGTCGGACGGACATGCATGCCCGAGTATTGTAAGTGTGGGTGGGTGGGTGGTAGGCGTAGATATTATACAGAGATGGGGTGTGTGCTGGAGCGTCTAGAAGAACCCGATATATTAAGGAAAAACAGAGATGGGTAGAGTCATCATCGTGCATGGGTGAAGGATCGAGAGCCTGGCCTGGGGGGCGACGTGGGGAAGAGACTCGTTGTGATTCGCCCTGCAACCTGTCGCATTCGTGGTGTTAGCGGAGACAGGCAGACAGTGTGAGAGGGCCAGGTTTGTGAGCCGCAGACAATCTGTAAGATAATCGGTGGTATTGTGAATTCAAATTTGTCTTCGGCGACTCACAACATAACTACTATTACCCATTACCACGAAACCTACACCTAACCCCCTCCCCAGATATGAAGTAGATAAACCCCCGATCCTCCTTCCTTCCTTTGAGTCACCGAAACCAGGCTTCACCACTTTGCTCTGTCTCCCGCTATTACTTCCTCTGCTCCTTCTCCATCTTGCCATAGGTATACTTTTTTATAAAGAAAAACATATCTCTGGCAATCTTCTATCAAGATATGAACGCATCCTCCGACATTCGACCCCCCTTCGGATTTGAGTTTGTCGCGCGGAGCCCCACTGTGGTACATGCAGTTGTGGTTGCACTTGGTGGATGTTTGGTATATCTGTCTTTCCTAAGTCGCAAGCGAATTGCATCCCTGCCGTCACCTGGCGATGTAATAATTGAGGAACAGAAGTCCGAAGAGGTACACTTCACCTTTTTTTTTTCGTTTCGCCACCCCTGGAGACCGCACACATATATGCTGACATGTCATTATTTTGCAGATTCCATCATCATTACGACCAGAACTCGAACCCTTACCCAACTTCAACTATGCCACCACCGCGCCCAAAAAAATTCGTCCCTACAAGCCAAAATTCCATCTCACAATGGGTTCGCCCCCCTATCATCGTTGCGCAATCGCAGTTGAATCCCTCATGACCACTAACATAATCGCAGGAATCCAATCCAACCATCCCAACGACCTAATCCTTCTCGACCGTACCTACCGCAGCCGCCTCGCCTACCGCCGCCACCTCCTCCAAACACACCCAACCGAAACCTACGGCCACCTCCCCGCCGCTTCCTGGGCCGTCTCCGAATTCTACACCTACATCATCTCCCAGCACCTCCCCACCCGATTCCCTCAACACTTCTCCAAATCCCCCTCGGGAACTCTAGTCCAGAACCACACCACAACAAACACCTACCCAATAATTTCTCAATCCGCACCCAACGCTCTCCGCGCACTCGGCGAGAACCTAGACGAAGACTTTGTCTTCCTCCTCCCTGGCGACGACGGTATCTGGCGTGTCAGCGCCTTCGTCGTATGTTTCCCCAATGGATTCAATCTCGGCGAGAAACTTGGTTGGGCGTTGGGTGATATCCACTCCCCCGCAGTTCCAGGTCTAGAGCAAAAACTAGGAAAGAGTCTCGAACGATTCTTTACAAAGCTACAACCGGGAGTTGAAAACGGTGTTAGACGCGTGAACTGGGGTATCGCAAGAAGTCAAGAGCTATTCACACCAGATGGAATACACGTATACGAAGGCGAGGAGGTGCACGAGGACTCCGCGATCCGCGCAGAAGAGTGTTGTCTCAGAGTTGAGCGACAAACACTATGGAAGCTACCAGGTACAGGCGCAATAGTCTTCGGAATCAAAACATACATGTACCCTCTTCCGGAGATCAAGGCGGAAGAAGGGGAGGCGGAGCGATTAGCCGAAGCGATCGAGGGACTAGGCGATGACATGGGATGGTACAAAGCGCGCGGGGTATGGGGAAAGACGGTGCTAGAGTACCTAAGATCATAAGTGCCACGATATGTTTTCTTTTCTTTCTTTGCTAGTTTCTTGCTGGAGTTTTATTGTGGGGTTGCGGGCGGTTTGGGCGGTCTGATCTTTTTACTAACGTTAACGGGGTTTGTTTTGTTTTTTGTTTTATGCTTCATATCATGGGTCTTCTTTTTGCTTGCTTTTTTTTTTGCTTTTAAGTTGATGCCTTTTTCTAGAGTTCTTTGGGGAAATATGGTTTATGGGGTTTTGTTTTTGTTTTCATCAGCGGTTTAGTTTTCCTTTTTTACACCACCAAGAAACGTGCGACATGAAGGAGAACGCGCGCGCGTGCGCGGAGTTTTGCGAAGGAATAACTACGTAAACTAGAAGAGTACATATAACATCAGATTGCATCATATACAACAATGACTTCTCAACTGGCGCGCTTCGTTATATATGTGAAAAGATTTACCTTTTACTTGCATCATAAGCATCGCCGTTGCTTCTTTCCTTCGGCTTGTGATCTTTTCAACGTCATGAGCATCGGCGATTATCGATACGTGCGCAGCAGATAATCATTGTTTTCTCCACATCGTTTTGTGAGAAACAAAAAAAAGATGGGGTTCACTTAATCTCCGCGGTTTTCACTGGGGTTTGCGGGGTGTGTGGTGACATTTGTGACCTTCCATCAGGAGGGGGGTTGGGGGAAATTATAGTAGCGAGTAGATATAGCCACATGCCGAAACGAAAGGGTAAAAGAAAAAACTTTATTTCTTGCTTCTTTCTCGCTTGAAAACCCATGCGTGGACCCAGCCATGTTTCGGCGTTCAAAATCTGCGGAAGTGTGGCGCATTGGAGTGTGAACTGTTTTTTCAAGGTTATATATCGTACACAGGTGCACGAGTTGGTTGTGTTTGCTATCACACCTATAGATGTGAGAGAGAGGATGATAGGCAGCAAGGCAAGAAGTTACAGCGGAAGGAAGATCTACACGACAGTTTTCAGACAGCGGCAATGCATCCAATTCACCTTACCCCACCCGCCCCAACGTAAAACACTAAAACCCCATCAAATGCAAACCCGGGAACCTGCATTACATATACATCTTCCAAATTTCAATTTATTTTATTGCGGATTTAGGAAATTGAGACGAGTGAAATTGATGAGATGGGGTGGCGAATGAACGGGGTAATGGGGTTTTCAAGGTGCGGGTGAAAATTTATCGAATCGATGTAACGGATACGTTAAACAGATAGATTGGTTGGACTCTCAAGATTATTGTGTTTCGTTCCGTTTTGTGTGACTTTCGCTATCAAAACTCTTCGCTGTCATCCACGGCAGTTTCATGCAGCGTGAGATATGATGTGTCTTTCACCTTGCCTGATCGACGATCTCGAGCATCGACTGGGCATGCTTGAAGCGGATGCGCCTACATACTCTATGCAAATATAAGCTTCTCTTGCATGGAAGGAAACCAAACCATATAACAGCCGTGTTATAGCTATCCGCAAACTTTCTGTAGTGCCATGTCCAAGAATGGAGAAAATGCCGAGAGAGATTACGCATACCCTTGCTGCAACAAGGCAAGATATAGTTATCTATAATTATGAGCATGTCATGGGACTTTGTCAATGTCTACTTAAGTACCTTGGGTTACCTAGCTGATATGGTGAAGCGTAAGATGACAAGAGCAACCGGAAAAGACCGATCCACTTCCGCAGAGGAACATAAATAGTCCCGGCACTCACAATCAGAAGCAAACACTCTGCTCTGTGCCCAGATAAAGTCGTCTTCTCAAGCGATAACCCCTAGTGAGCCTTCCTATACATTTCACCAATTAGATCTCTGGCAAACCAATCATTAGCTTCCTTAACCCTCCCGTTCGCTCTTCTGGGATCCGTCTTATCCGTGCACTTACTCTACTTTTGCACATGATCGGCCACGTTCAATGTACGACTGTCAGAACCATTGTTATACATACGCAATCCAGACAAACTATCTTGTACAGGTGAACAGCAAGCCTCGGATAATGCATAAATCTTTCCGTCCATTGGGAGCGACTTTTGGAACCTACAGGACTAGCTATTGTGGTGGTGAGCTGCGGTCATTATACGATTAATCATCAATGACCGGCGGGGAGAACGGGCTCAACGGCGAGGGTAGTCTGTACTCTCATTTGCCTCAATTTGCTCAAAACCTTTGGCCCAAAGAACGGGGAATAAACGATCCAATTCTAATATTGCCTTACTCTGAACAATAGGAATATGAAATAGGTACATACTCGGTTATTGGATGCTACTGGATGGTATACTTTCATGGGACTCATCGCCAGGCTGTAGGGTATATGCCGTTCCAAACACTATGCCAGTTACATGCTGCTGCATTGATGGAAGAAAACCCTTCAAGAAAACAATAATGTTAGTAAACTACTTATCATAAAAGTACTTCAGGTAGTCTCACATTATCCATTCCCACAACGGCTGTAGCAAACGTGACAGCCATTATCACCACATTCACAACAGTCAAAAATCCCCACACGGCTCTGGCGGAGTACTTTCCGCCCTTGGAATACTCGCTTGGGCGTAAGGCATCAAGTGCTTCCACGGGTTCGTAGTAATTGTACGCTGCCTCACAAATGGCAAGACCCAATAGAACAGCCACTTCTTTCAAAGTCACTAACAATCCCGTGGAGGTTGCTACGTCTGCACGCTTGGAGCAAGCTGCATGTGCGGCGACCAACAGAGGGATGCCGACCATCCCAGACCCAAACCCGTGCAATATTTGCGGGAGATAAATGCCGTCCAATGATATTGGTTCCCAACACCACACCCCGATCGTCACCTTAGCACTTTAATACAATTCTCTCCCATATCCCAGACAGCGCGACTGCAAGACCCACCAGATACGAGATAAGCTCGATCAAGAGACCGAGAACTACGAAAATCTTAATCCTTTTCCAGTGTGTAATCGATAGAGCGGCCACCAAACCACCTAAAGTTGAACAGATGAGGTTGGTCTGTCTCAACCCGGATCAGTTTAATAGCTAGACTGCATGCGAATGTATCAGGCACCTACTCACGCAGAAATACCAATGCTGCCATTTGGGCTCCGAATATAAAACCGGAGCATCTTGGACGATCCAAATACTCAGAGCGTAGGAGACGGATTCCAAGGATAAACAAATGGAGCATACAATGATTTGACTGCTCCTGAATAGTGACTTCGGAAGTAAAGGGTTGTAAGTTTGTCCTTGCCGTATTCTTCTCAGTCGAGTTGCTGTACGGGCCGCTTGAGCATCAAGGTTTTCGGACGATACGTGATTCTGCACAACAATGATGGAGGCAGCGCTCGAAGCATTGAGTGGTATCGGCTTTTTGGTAGCCTCCGTTTGGTTTTCATTCCAGCCATTCAAATAGACCTCCCAGAGTACCAGAATGGATAAGATACCGAGTCCGACGCTGATTAAGAAGTTTCTCCACCCATGTAATTGTTGCTTCGAGGAAATGGCCAGTCCCATTGCTAGCGATAAAATCCCAGTGCTCCATATCCAGATCCCCCAAAAGTCGTTACGTGAGTTAAATCGGTCCAGATTTTTTTAAAACGCTTTTTGGGTTGAAGATGTTCCATGAGTAGTTCTGTCGCGAATGTGGAATATATCCTTGACTTGCGGCCCGGCGAATGATAATATGCAGGGCTAAAGTATTAGGGATCGTGAAGAGAGTAATGCCGGCGAAAAAAACCCAAGTCGAATTTCGCCTGAGAAATCATTAGTTCTAAGAACAGGAGAAGGAGAGTGTATCACCAGTTCTCAGAAACATCATTGCTCCAATGATTCATCCGGCTTTCAAACCACAGTGAGAGACTAAACCAAAGGCCGATAGTGCAATGCAAACACCAAATGTAAAAGGCCCTCCATATCAAATCAGAACTATCCGCGACAATTACTGAAGTGACAATAAAAAGGCCATTTTTCCCCAATTCCACAAGCAAAATACCAGAAGTGTATGCCGTTATGTTTGTACTGGTGACGGCGACGGTTAATCCGCACACACAAAGAAGAGATCCCGAAAAGAGACTCCAAGGTCGTGAATAGGCATTTGCCATTTTGGTAACTTCTCTAAATCAGACAGGTTCAGACTAGAGCAGTGGCAAACCCTTACAAATCATATACCCTATGATTCCAATAGTGCCCATCAATAGCCACGATAGTTCAAGTCGCCAACAATTCGAGTCAATGCCACAAGCCCTCGCATAGTCTGCAAGAGCGTTTCGTGCGGCAAAGGGGCTAAGCACAGTGTAGAGGTGAAGGAGGTTGGTAAGCAAAACCAAACTTTCATCGAACCAGTCAGTTTAACTAGTATGAATAATCAATCAGTATGAATTACTCACAGTATGTAGCTTGCGATTAGTTCGGCCTTATTCCAACTTTTGGTCATCCCAGCTGCTCTCAAAGTTCCCATCTCTTCGTCATCAAAGTCTAGGATAGAGCCACGATTCCCCTCAGCGTTCCATCCAATCACTTTCGGTGATGCTGACAATACGTGCACAGTTCCGGCAATAATCAATATGAGCCAACGGGGACATGAACAGGAATATTTCCGTCTGGTCCATCTTCGTCGCTTGTCAATCTCATGCTCTATCCTATCAACTGCTTCACGACAGACGGTAGTTCCCTGGAAACCAAACGGATCTTGCCCTGTAGTTTCACCACATGATTCAACACTACACAAAGATCCACCATTCACAGTGAACCCTGGCAAGATGTTCATTAAGGAGTGATTATTCCGATCAACCGCCGGAGTTTCTGTGAACGACCGAGACGATGAGTTCGAACGCTTAACTCCGTTCTCAAAGCTGGATGACATATTGGCAAGGCTGTCCAATCTGATCTATATGAATTGCAGTTAGCTTTGATAAAACCGGTCGGAAACCTATTGTTTACGCCCAGCTTGCTGCGGATCAATGATGTTGATGTTGCAAGAATCAATTACAACCGCTGCAGATTGCTTGCTGTTCTGCTGTAGAACTAAACCAGGAACCTTTAGAACCAAAGTGTATGCTGTTGTGGTGGGTGTAGTTGAAAGATAACCGGAAACGGCAACGACGACGGGATAGTTGTCGTTAGAATGGCGAGTGATTGGAAGGTATTCGACTTGTGTTGTAACGTAGCTGGAAGCCACCACCCGAGTCCGAATCGCATGCATGCACGCAGTATCAAGCAACTCCGAATTTTCAAGGGGTTTTGATCGTGTTTGAAATGAATACGAAGACATACCTGGTAAACAAGACAAGGCGTACAAAGTAGGCGCCGCTTTTTGCCGCCTTGCTATTGGTACTTATTACCTGGGTGAGTTAGGTAGTACTCAGGTATGTACCTTGTATTTTTGAGATCGATTCTCCGTGCGGAAGGCAGGGTGTATACTACTTCCACCGGGCTCGTTATTTGTCTAGCTAATCCTCTTATCCGTCGGCCGGTTTCACCCAAAAATCTGATTAGTGAAATTACTGGGATACCAATTGTGGCCGCAACAGTCATTCTCAGCCAGATTCTTTTATGTGAGATTTATCATTAGAGCTGTGGTCCAGAGTTGTGCTGTGCAAGCGCCTTTGTTGGAAGCGCGGCGAAGCATCGCTTCGCAATGTGGCGGAACCGCCCAATTTACCACAGATACCTTATTGCATTATAATATCAGGGTGTACACACCGGTGCACCGGTACAATCAGACGCCTTTCGCTCGCTGCGCGGGAGGTCTACAACAGGTTGACTTTAACGGCTGTGCGAGAGTACTGTACACCGACAGCCGTATTTTAGATCAATCAAGGCCTTTGATTCAGGCTAGCCTATTGACAGCAGCGTAAAACGAGGACCAAACCAACGTTAGTGATGTAAGCGAGATTCTATTCATGGATATTCCTCCAGGAGATTGAATTTGCTGCCCTAGAAGCTTACTTAGGTATGTTCTTTTTCTTGCCCAGGTATCACATTTGTTACGGGTTCTCGGTAACGCAGTGAGACATTATAAGAGGCGCAGGTCTAAGTGCATCCAACAACACAACAACCACAATTCCACCCAGCCTGTCACTCTGCAACCTAAGTCTATATAGGAACTCCACGCTGCAGGGCGTAGTTCAAGGCACACGATCCCCTCCAATCGGTCTTCTTGCGGCTTTCCTGGTGAGGACACCCGTTTCGAGATTAAAACCTTGGACTCGCCAGCTTGCTCCAAGTTAGTTCGTGTCCGTTTAATTAGTCTATGTTTCTTCACATGGCTCTAACAGTTCATCAGGTGCCACGGACCGTTCTTTCGTCGCTCAATTAGCCAGCCAACATATATATCCATCCAGTGGAGGCTACAATCGATAATACATGGGAGCGCTACAAATCTCAATACACAGCGCTTTCCCGTCCAAAACCCCTCACTACTACCGAAAAGTGCCGTTCCGATGTTTGTGCAGCGAAAGAAGAGCGTATTTGTGGCAACACAGGGATTTGAGAAACGGTTCTTTCTGGAGAATTTCAGGAAGTACTTCGGCAACGACGTGAAGTGGTGGAAAAGTGTTGATATGAATAGCGTAAGACTACAAAAACATTCAGTAGCTAGCTACATACGGTCCACTGAAAATATCTGCAGGGACTTGAGGGGTTCGAGGTAGAGAGCATTCTTCAGGATCAGGTTAAGAATGTTTGTCAGTATGAGTCGAGCATATTGTGTCTTTATACTGACATGAAGTACAGACGTTAATAGCTCGGATGAGAGTAGATTCCATGAGGGAGTATCGTCGCTTCCTCGATCGTGAGTTCCTCTATATCCCTACCCGAAGATATGAACACTAATTCTCCCTTCAGGTCGCCAACGAGAACGAGAGCTAATATTGGTCGATCACGCACCACGGGTTGCTGCCGCACACAGTCCCCATCTAGACCTTTTCCCACCTCTCGACGATGTTTATTCCCAACCATCACCATCATACCTCTCACCTTTGCCTCACCGAAAATGCCATTCTATGCCGGTATCCCCACTTCAACCTTCACCGTCTTTTCAACCCACAGCTGTACCAGCAGCATTTTGCTTGCACGATGAGGCAACATGGGGACCGGAAGAGTATTATCGGGAGTTTGTCTACGAACATCCCTCATCCTCCGTCCCCGAACTCCGATTATCTTATTCACCGAGTTTGGATGAGCCAATACGTCCGTTGAGGATTACAAGATCGGCTGAGCGGTTTAGGGCCGATTTTCCCTTCCCGGATTACTCGGAGGATCGAACACCCAGGCACTGAAGTCCTAGGAACAGCTGTATAATGCGTCCAATCCACTCAACACTACAACAGAATATTTCCTTTGTTTCCTACCAAATGAATACCTTTCCCCTTGTAGATTTTTATTTTTTACTACGCAAGCCATGTTATTTAATCTTTTTTTTTCGGGTGTTACGGAGCAGCATTTATAACTAGAATTCTTGATATTTGGAGTTATGGATTGGGCAAGTACATATTATAATTGCATCATTACTATTTCTTTCTGCTTCACACTTACACAAGCGGGCGGGCGTCTACCACAACGCGTCCTCGGGTTGGTTGTCGTGGACTCGTAATGCCGTATACTTGATTTCTAACAAGACCCGCCGGAGACCGAACTCATTGCACCACCAGTCATTGCAGCGCCTTTGGGATAGATACCAGACCCTTCACGTCCTGGACAATCATAGTTGCGCATCATACTTTCAGATCGATCAACACAAACAGATACAACCTTATCCTACAAACCCTAGTCGGTGCCAGCACATACATAGTGCTTTAAGGATGCACAGCCTGAAATTACCCAGGAGGTCCGATGATCCAGTGAGTACATAGTATTAAACTACCGGTAGGTGTTACTGCGACTTCGATGTCCACATATTGAATGATCTAGAGCCAAAACCCCGCTTCCGTGTATTCCTAGAGATGTATGTATAGTACGTCCTCTCTCTGGGTATAGTAACCCACATGGGGTGGCCGCACAAACGGAACTCCCTGTGATCACCTCTCGCATCTTTTTAACCATCACAGGGTGAAATTAGAAATCCCTGAATATGCCAGTGGATGTGGTACGTATGTCTGTCTACGATCGAAGCCCAATCGCGTCTTCGATGTGGCCCATCAGATAGACAAGTAAACAGTGCGTGTTTCAGATACACCGGCCGCTCGTTCTGGGCCGGCTGGCATTGCACAGCGTGCAGAAATTCTTTCATCTAACTTACAAAGGCCTCTCATGCCTGCCAGTACCTAAGATACACGCTGTCCAGTAAACCAAAGCCAACGTTTAAGCTTTTTCGGAAACTGAGGATTGAGGAAGTGCTCCGTGCCTAGTGCCATAGAACACGGGGTTTTTTTTTTCCAAATTTGTAGCCTTTTGTATAACAACGGTATTGAACATTATGAACTGTCAATACGTATACGCGAGGAAGACGGTGGTGGTGAGCCCGTACATTCTGCTGAAGAAAAAAATCTGCCTCACGATCTGCCTCAACCCACCGAAAAGGGAAAAAAACGAACTCCATGCAAACCCCTCCCAATTGTGACGTCGTTTTAAAATATGTGCATCCGTATCGTTTTTCAATAATACTAAATCTCCCCCGCCAGCCCGTATCTTACTGGATCCAGGGGTCATGGTTCGTATCGATATCGCTTAACTTCGAGTAAATCATGAGAATCACAGAGTACTCTTCAGATCGTGGAATGTGTGTTTTTACCCAGAAGCACACACACACCTACAACTTTCGTTGGGGTCGGGGAGATATTGCGAACACGCAACGTTAACGTTTCGTGACCGCGAACTTGGAAATCGCATATTTAGCTTAGTTAGAGTTAAGTGGATACAGCTGAAAAAAATGATCTCGAGCTATATACACTACCCTATTCTACTTATATCCACCAATTGTCCACTATACATACCCCAGTGTTTTTTTGCTCCGCCACCCCCCATGCGAATGTGATTTGTCAATTGAGTTTGGGACAGCTATAGATATGCAATACATAGCTCTCGGATGCTGGGTCGTCATCTTATGTAGGTCATTCGATTACACGCGAGCTGCGAGAAGACTGGTCAGGTAGATGATGAAGCTAGAATAGAATATTGCATTCACATGCGGCTAATTTTGGGGAATCCCGGTGAAAAAGGTTGAGTGGAATGTACATACATACACTCCAATAAATGAAATTTCTTCCGGTGGGTGCTGATGATGGTGGTCACGGCCGTTGAGTGTTACCTGAGATACTGTACATATATATAAAATTCGGGGGTTTTGTGGGCTTCTCGCGAATATTGTACGTCTGATTTATTGGGCCCGGTTCTTTGAGGTATATAATCCTGGGACTGCGCCTGCAATCAGAGGTGAGATATACTCTTATAGATATCTCTCGCTCACAAAGATTTTGTCAGACTCTTGCAAATCGTTCAGGCGGATTGGAGGCTATCCGAACAGCCAGCTCGAACGACCTGCTGCTCATACTCATGGATCCACCTCAGCACTTAGCATAGAAGCACAGTATGGAGGGTCTTACTACAAGATAAAAACCTCGCCGCGATCAAGACACTGGAAACGAGAGGGAGACAAGAAAGGGAGAGGAAATTGCAAAGCCACACCGCGTGGGTGTGGCTGGTGCAACGGCGCCACTACAGCGTAGTAAGCGGCTGTGGCAAAGTTAATTGGCTGAGTGCATGTACTCTATGCATACGACGACTTAGGGATCTCCGTTTGCTTCCTTCCTCTTTCTCTTTCTCTTTCTTTCTTTGCGCCGTGAAGGCGGAGCAGCATTGCACAAATCTCCGTGAGTACCAACGGTTTCTATCTCGACGTCGGCTAATGGAGATATAAATAGTTAATTCTTGCGAATTCGATCCCCTCGAAGTACGTACCCGCACCCAACCGAGATCTACAACCGAACAATGAAGAGACGCGACGTCATCGTTCTCATCTTATTCATTATCTTTATCCTACTCTCAGCTGTGCTGTTCGCAATATATAGGTACCGTAGGGCGTTGAGTAATGTCGTCAATTATATGAACCGGCGGGATGAGGAGAATAGTACTAGTTATGGCTATAGTTCGTGAACGGGGGTGGGTGGGGGCGTTTGGAGCTGTCTTTCGTTTGATGTGTCTTGTTTGATGATGATGATGCGATGTTTGCTTTATGTCTGTTGTATGGTAGGTAATACATATGGCAATGGCACCTCAATTGCCCAGAAGCACTTCCCCAAACTGATCCTCTCGAAGAGCTGCGTATACCCGTCACTATTAATAGCCTCCAGTGATGCATCTACTTAAGTAGGTATCTCACGTGATATACTGTTGCTAGGCCAACATGAATCAAGTCATCTCACACATTCTTAGCAATAAAATTGAGTTATTGCTTGAAAACGTGTAAATCCATGAATTTAGAACTCCGTGCGGGATGTAAATTGCAAAGCTCAAGTATCCGTACTGATAGGACTGTCCATCCAAGTGAAAGTGCTTTGCAGTTATCGCAACATTTTCAGCAGCCTTAGAATGGCATTCAATTGCACGCGAGGCTGCGTGAAGAAATATGTATGGAATGGTAAACAAAAACTGCATGGCTGATCACTCGTATCGCAACTTTTTTTAATAGTGTTTCCTCAGCTAGTAGTCAATTCCGGCATGTACAGTCAAATCGCGGCAGTCAAATTTTGAAACCCTATCCTTTTATTGGTAATATGTGCTGAATAGGAGCAACACTCACTAAGCTGAAGTTGCGAATTTTAGTACAGCGTGATGATTAGTGTGCCGGATCTCAACTCACAGTGATCTCAAATTCCGTCTTCCCGCCTTAGGTGATTATATAAGTTGAAGTTTTAGTTATAACAATCGATTAACTTCAGGAGTGCCTTTGATATCACTCGGTTACCCTTCTCAGCATAGCGGCAGACTAATATCATTAGACTGCTGCTTCAGCGCATATTACCAGTGGAGGGGACACCAGGTATTGTAAACACGAAGGTTCGGAATCTGTAACGATCATTCTTTTGATCAATTTGGCCGCCGCACTCGAAACGAAACCGGAGAACCAAAAAGAAAAAAACACTAGTGAGGTAACTTTTACCTGAAAAGGCTGTAAATAATCAATTATTAGGTAAGTAACCACTTGTGGATCTGTGATATTGTCCCCGATATGTACTTAATTCCTGCTCACCAGCTATGCCCCTATTACGTCACAAAGTCCCCGGGTCCGAATACTAAACTGAGAAATTTTCGTCTGATGACCCCCCCCACATGGCTAGGATTAACCCCACCATAGTTCAGACAAACCGTTTTAATCCTAACAAGCGCCGGCAAAACAGCCCGTGATATCTACACGGAACTACTGACATGCCGAACCAAATTCCTGGGTCAGGCGTGAACCCACGCGTGGGTGACGCGAGCAAAACCCTAACCCAAGGCTTCAGATGCCTCTGGGGACATTATTGAACCTCATCTATATGAGAGATGCTGGTTTGAGCACTGGGGTACAATCGCTAGCTTTCCTCCGTACCCACCTGGAGCTGTGTTCGAGTCTCAGAAGGCTCAGTCATGTTGTCATCTACTCTAATGGTTGAGCTTCGTGACGGGTATGGATTGGGCATAGCCATTGAAAAAGCCTTTGGTAAATCCCTTCGATAAGCCAGAGTTGACAAATCATTTGTGCTACTAAGTACTTTATGAGAGCCATATATAAAAACCCCTCCAGGCCCGCTCAGTTTTCAAGGGTATAGTTTTGGGCTGGGGTCGACATCGTCCGCCCGGCTAGGGTTGCAATTGTCGCTTTCCGGGGCCGGTTCATACTCAAGTACTTTAACTGAGGAGCGTTAATCTGTTTATCGCCATAGTTTATCCAGCTCGTCCATTCATTTCTGCAAAATAAAACTAGCTCTACTTCACGGCGTTTGGTTTTTGCGCGTCTCAATTTTTTATTTTGCCCGAACGAGTGATGGCGAGCCTGCTCGCTCAAGCCAAGACGACTTTCCTGTGCACATCCAAACCAAGAATCCATTACCATTGCTGGAATTGGGGCGATCAACTCACCGCTGTATGTGCGCGGTGGACAAAAAGCCAATATGTAAATAACTTAGTGGGTAGGTTCAGGTATAGAAATGAGCTCGAGCATTTCCGTTCGACATTAAACGTCCTTGCATTGATAATAAGAAAGACGGGTACTTAGAAACATACACATTGAGATTTGATACAGAGCGCCCGGATACTTTGGATTCGATGAGTAGAGAATTGCCTACAGGTTGTATGCGTGTGGAGCATTCTATCCATCTACTATAGAGTACCTGGGTGTAACTTACACCTACGGTCCTGCTAGACCAGCGGTCGTAATTACGAATGACTAATTGTGATCCAACTGGATGACTTCTCTAGATCTGGGCCGGGCTGGCTTGCATCACGGCTGCAGACTGCACTTGGTGGTGGAAAGACAATTCTTTGCCCACGAGGAATGCCAAACGGATACTGCTAGCCGCCCAATTCCGCCATAGCGATTTATGTCTACGATTTAATGGGGAAATAACTCACCCGTTTGGACCTTAAGTATCCCACCGTATTCCGCCACCCAAGGAAAAGCCCCATCTGATCTGGAAGTTAACATGATAATATTTACAAGCCCACAAAATTACAACTTCACTCACACACATCTACCCTTCTACTCCTAGTAATGGCTATGATCATAATGGCCATGATCGTAATGAGCGTGATCATAATCTGAATCATAATCCCTGCCCTCGTAGTCGACAGGCTCATGGCTATAATGCGACTTGTGCTCAGGCTTAGGCTCATGCTTAGCCTCGTGTTTCGGTTCGTGTTCCGGTTCGTGTTCCGGTTCGTGTTCCGGTTCGTGTTCCGGTTCGTGTTCCGGTTCGTGTTCCGGTTCGTGTTCCGGTTCGTGTTCCGGTTCGTGGTGGTGTTCTCCGTACGCGTAGCTTTGATACTGGGGCTGCTCATTATGCTCCCCATACCCATAGCGTTGATTCTGGGGTTGCTCTGGCTCGTGCTCTCCGTACCCATAGCTTTTGTGCGGCTGCTCCCGATGTTCCCCATTTCCATAGGTTTGGTGCTGAGACTGCTCATGATGTTCTCCGTACCCATAGCTCTGATGCTGAGGCTGTTCATGGTGTTTCCCGTGATGATGGTGAGTTTCTGTATACTCAGTCAAACGTCAACCCCGAAAGTAAGGGAAAAATTAATATACTAGCTGCTGCTGCGCCGAGTAGAAGCCCTCCTCCAGCCGTTGTGGCATAACCAGCCCCGTGGGACTTTTCCTTTTCCTTCTCGGTTTCACGGCTTCCACTTGCGTAGGGTTCTTGATGGTGTCCTGGTTGGGTGTAGGTCGAATTACCTGCATAGGAGATATGAGAGGAAGTATTCTCGTGGGTACTTTGATGCTGATACCCTGAGGTGTGGGGTTGGTGCTGGGGATAACCGTAGGATGTAGTTGCATGGACATTGGTTGTGAAATGTATTTGGGATGATCCATATCCTTGAGTAGCTTTGGTGGTGGTGGATGGTTTTGGCGCAGTCGTAGAAGTTCCGGAGCGGTGACCTTGGGGAGGTGCGGAAGAGGGCTTAGGTACTGCTGCATTGTAGCCGTGAGGAGCAGTGGAAAGTTCTCTGGAGGTAGCAGCAGGTTTGGCCGTTGCTACTGGAGGAGCAGTACCGTACCTCTGTGGGGTACTCGTGGGAGTAGGTTTAGTTGCATCTGTCGGTCTCGTTGCTTGTGGGTTACCTCCCACAGCCATTGGCTTCTGTCCTAGAGCTGCTGATTCCCCGGGCTTTGATGTAAGCGCATTTGCTGCTGGTGGTCTATTCGCTGGTGTCAAGGGTTTCACGGGTTGCATGGTATCTAGAGCGGGTGGTCTCTGGCCGGCGGCCAATGGCTTGACTGCAGCTCCGGGTCTTTGGCCTACTGGCACCGGACGCGTACTAGTAGCGGGTGGCCTCTGACCGGTAGCTAATGGTTTGACTGGAGCTCCAGGTTTGTGGCCGGTTGGTGTTGGACGTGCACTAGGGTGTGCACCGGGATGTGTACCAGGAGAGATTAGTTGCTGAGCGGGTTTATAGGCAGCTGGCATTGGATATGTACCAGGAGCGGGTGGTTTCTGACCGACAACTAGTGGCTTGACTGGAGCTCCCGGTTTCTGGGCGGCCTGTAGCGGATGTGCACCGGGATGTCCACCAGGATACGCACCAGGAGTGCCCGGTTTTTGATCGGCGGTCAATGGCCTGACTGGAGCTCCAGGCTTGTGGGCACCTGGTATCGGATGTGTATGCGCACCAGGGTGTGCGCCGGGATGTGCACCGGGATGTGTACCAGGATGAGTATCAGGCACTACCGGTTTCTGACCAATAGCCAGTGGCTTCACCTGAGTTCCAGGATTATGGCTGGCTGGAATTGGATGTGCACCAGTAGTGGTTGGTTTCTGACCAACAGCTAGTGGCTTAACTGAACCTCTAGGTTTTTGTCCTGCTCCCATTGGGTATGCACCAGGAGTGGATGACTTCTGACCGACAGCTAGTGGTTTAACTACTGCTCCTTGTTTCTGACCGACTGGCATTGGATGTACACCAGGAGTTGTTTGTTTCTGGCTGTCAGCCAGTGGCTTTACCGCGGCTCCGGGTTTCTGACCAACTGGTGCCGAAGTCGTCTTTGTTGGACCTAGCGGTTGTTTTCCGTGTTGTCGAGGATCCCCGGAAGCTGGTCTATTCACCTGATTAGGTTGCGCAGGCTTTGAAGGGTTTGGGTTGGAATTGGGACGGGCGTCTATCATTCACTGGGTAAGTACAGACTTGAGCCCGGGGACTTAGCAATGCTCAGAAGGTCTAACCTGCGGGGATGACACCATGAGGAGGTGCACTACCTGGTTTTTGTGCGTGAGGTTGTGTTCCGGGGCGAGTTTCTGGTGTTCCGGCGGTTGGGGCTGGTGGTTTTGAAGGCATTCCATGGGCTGGTTTTGGCAAACTAGCTGCTACACTGCTTCCTCTTGGCGGCAGCGGCCTTGTCCACTGGGATACCCCGGTTTCTGTGTTGACATAAAAAGCTGTATTGTAGTTTGTATCATACTGTGCAACCCAGCCAGTTGGTAGGGCGGCCTCGTTCGCATGTTGGATAGTCTGAGTTGGCTGTACGGGCTGCGCGGGTTGCTGAGGATGATGCTGGGCTACTTGGGCGGGGGACCTCAGCAGAAAGTCGGATGCTTGGGGCATTTGAGCTAATGGTGCGGTCCACTGAGAGACTCCAGTGGTCGTGTTTACATAGTACCTATTGAAAGTCAGGGAAACACCGATAATTGCTCACGGTACTCACCAAGCTGCTTGTTGATCATCAAACTGAGCGGTCCATCCTTGTGGAAGTTCCGGAGGCAATGTTGGTGACTTTTGTAAATTCTGTTGAGGGGTACCATATCTGGAATTGGGGTCCTAGGTATAAAAAATCAGTATTTCCCCGCTGGAAATCCGCCGCGCCTGTGACCCGCCGAGGGCTAAAAGTCACATACAGAACCGTGCTGTTGCCCGTAGACGGTGCCAGATCGGGCGCCAAATAAAAGGCTGTGAACTTCTTCTGCCATTGCGCAAGTGCGATGAGTTCGAATGATGAGAACGAGGATGAGAAGCAGCAGGAGCAGGAAAAGAGAGGGGAAACAGATATGTCGCGACGTCGATCATATTTACCGAAACCAAGGATGGTAAATGATAATATACCCACCATGCATGGCCCCACCCGCTAAAAATGACACATCCAAGCGTTGCGACGTATTTCAGAATTACAGGCCTCCCATTGAGGGGTAACCACAAAGAGTAATGATTACAGGTGCTGATTAGCATCAACATCGTCGAGCAGTGTAACCTCAGAGGCACCTGCCACATTCAGTCTCGTTTGTATGGATCACCCAAAACCTTAAAGCGTCTTATAGCACACCAACGACACACTCAAATCAATTGTTCATAATTAACCAGTGTTAATTGGATATCTCCCAGTTTCATGTGCCAGACATCGAGCCAATCTTCTTAATCGCCCAGTTTGAACGGTGCACGAATACCTCGCTGAGTCAGATTTTCAGCTGAGAATGTTGTAGTGGATCCGGGTTCATTGGTGATCAATGTGCGGCTGATATACCACCATCGGCCCTAAGCGAAGCAATGCATTGTGGCGCGCTTACCCCTACTCTACCTAATATTAGCTAATGTGACGAAAACGACCCCATTTTAAGGTGCTTGGCCCTGTTAATCGGGTCTCTGTTCCCATTATTTCAGCCCTTTTTTTGTCTCGAATTTCTCGGACGTGTCAGCTTGCACGACAATCTGTGCCGCTGGCGAGCAGAGATCGTGTGAATACCACGTTCATAGACGACGCGGTAGCGCGTACAATGCAGTTGTATATAACCTCCTCCGAGGCCCGGTTTTCGGGTTCATTGTCAGTATCTCGACATCCCTAATCCCAAACCTTCAACCCGAATACACGCAACTATGCACACTATGGGAGACGATATGGACTGGGACGAAGTTTAGGGCAACTTAGACAACAAAAAAATTGGGCAGCTGAGAAATATCGGGTCAGGAGTACACTGGAAGGAATCCGTTGTGGCAGTTGCACGAAAAATTCTGTTCTAGTACTTTAGAAGAGAAGGGGATTTATGATGGTGTCAAGGTACAGAGTCTGCTACAACTCCGTGGATTGAAAGAGCAATTACTTAAGGTGCACGATATGGTGAGGGATGCAGTTCTTTCAGCACCGCACCGGGAAGATGTGATCGATCATGTACGCGCTACAATGGAACTGATCAGTGTGCAGCCAGATGGCATCGTCAAACGCGTCTGGCCATGGGTAGAAATAAATTGCTGCACACACACGCATCAGATGAAAATGGCTCGGAGAATGGAGTCCCAGCTCGGGTTATAGAGCTTGAAAACGAGTTACGGTGAAAAACACCTGGCACGTACACAACACATACTGACTCATCTTCAATCTCCTCATTGACATGCGTTACAGGAGATAAGAACATCTAAGATCGAGTCCCCTTCACGGGCCGTACCCTTATAGTCTGCCTTTTTGTCCAGAACGCGTGCAACAATGTAGATTTGGAACAAATAGTATGGGTAGTATGTGTTGTATGTGTTCACTGGTAAAGACATCCAAGAGGTTCAATTTGCATCCCGTTCACAGGTTGAGCAACTTTGTCTCACTTTTCAACCAACTTCATGTAGCAAGGCTATAGCAATGTAGCGAGCAATGGGACAGAGGAACGGACGGTTCGAGTGTCGAGAGCGTCAATTTGAGCCAACAAACAAGTCAATCGGATTTTCCCCCGGTACATAACGATTCATGCAACGACGGGAGATCAGCAATATCCTTGTTGCATCGCCAAATCAGCTTCAACCGCATGGATCATCCGCCATCAACACCACCACCCCACCCTGACACGACACCCTCCCTTTTGCACACTGACCTCACTATCTTCCTTATGAGAGAAATTTTGTTCCGGAGTTTGGATGAATTTGCTTGCCGTTTCGGACCTGTCATTATTGCACCAAGTCGAGAAGACGACAACTATGCACTCCATATCTTCCTCCAGAGCAAGGCTGTCGCTACATTCAAATTCCATGCGATTCAGATATAGGTTGGGTCCTCCACTTTAGCATCAGCGATCCGTCGATCGTAGACAATCTAATAAAACAATTTATCATCACTATGCCTTTCTCTCCGAATTTTACATCACCTGGCACCAGTGCTGGACCATCTTTGCCATTTTCCGTATGTATACAGATTTTGACAAGCAAATATCGTACGGGGGCCAAGCCAAAGGTCGAAGGTTTAGCCATTGGTACATCTCTACCCCTAGGGATCCGACAAGCTCACCGTCTGTCGAAAATGGGTGGAACACCTCGCACCCCTTCGGCATTGCCTAAGGCATACACCAACACCATCTCGTTTCTGTGCTGAGGAAATGGCTGAGACCCGATTGTTAATGACACGGCAACGGCTCCGCAGTCAAAGGAGAAAGCAAATGCACGTGAAACTCGTCGCTTGGAAAGTCATGAACACGGTCCACCACCCTGGTTTAGAGGACTCACTCACACAGCCGAACCTGAGGACGATCAGAATGGACGCGTGCAGTATTTGTGAGGCACGAATGAAACAGTTCACCCAAGTGGCGAAGACTGCCTTACATCGCACCACATCCCTCTCGATGATCGACTGTTGTACCACAAGACCCAATTTCGTGGCCTCAACCAGATACGCTCCACCGATTCGGAGGGCACGGTGAGATGGTCCGTGGCTGCCGAGAGCCTCATGAATTTTGAGGACACTCTATGCACAAAAGGGGTGACGCTGCACTCACAATTCCCAGAGCACATTGGAACCACAGAATATTTACTGCGGGAAAAGGTCTGCCTATTATTCATAATAAGTACCATTGGATACTAATAAATGTGTAGGTCAGTCTGTTGCAGTCATTAGCATGTGCCATATTTTACGACGAGCTCGGACTAGATGGCTATTACGAACGATTATGCGGGTTGTTCCGCTGGTGGTATATCTTTATTGTGACTGACGGCATGGTGCACGAATACGGGGAGGAAACGGATAGTCGGGTTCTGGAGAGGGTTGAGCATCTCATTGAACTTGCTGGAATTGCCTGTGACGAAATCTAAGAAGAGTCTGCTTGACGCTAGCGGCGCGTGTAGGTTTCTGCTATTTATGGAGGTAACCACATCCCTTAAATGTTTCCTTACCAAGACGCCCACCCCCCTACCTAAGCAAGTAAGACGACTAGGCACATAATGGCTACTAGCACATGTCTAAGTAAATTTGAGCCGGGTACCTTGCGGGAGAGGTTCCCCGAATAGATAATAGCCCTAGTCAAGCAATCCCGACGAGTACGGACCGAACCGGATCGATTCAGGTATTTCCATGACCGGAGGTTGGGTAGACTGGTCTAGTGTCAGTGCTCTATACTTGGAAATGTGCCATGGCGAGAAGGTATTCATACCAATGCGGAACTCTCGGCCATGGTTACAGCACTGCTGTTGCGGGTGGGGATGATGTAGATGTAGTTCGAAAGGGGGGCTTTTAAAAATTCAACAGAACAATGGGATATCTGAATGACCGTGGCTTGCTTTCAATCATGGCCAGCACGGCGTGGACTTTAAGTATGGCAGCAACATGACTTGTAACGGCCTTACACTACAAACTGCACCGGTTCTTGCACCTGGCCTGCAACTATTCGCAGGAGTGAGCCCAGGGGTGCACGCCGCTTCAGCCACGAGGCACATGAACATAATCTATGTCGCTTTTCTGTTGGGTGCTCTGGACACACCCTTCACACTTGGAATGTCATTGGAGCACTGGAATGGTGTTGGTGTTTCGAATTATGTGTCTTGGTGAAAACGATGAGGGTCGGAAAACAGTGTCAAGGGACCGGAAAATTGGGCCAAAATCCCCTCTTCCGGACTTTATCGCTACTTACTTTACTCTATTTTGGTGTGTAAAAGACCTGTGAGAGTTGTTGTAATCATATTGCATTCGGCCGCTTGCGGCCATGGCATAATCCTAATCCTAAGCACTTCCACAGTTCCAATCAAGGCCGGGCACCAGGCCTCAGCACCCAGCCTTCCCTGCTTCCAAGTCGTACTTCCTGATCTCCTTCCCCCATAGACCTGTGAGAGTAACTGGAGCTGACAGATGTTTATGGGCTGAAGCCAGCCTCCAGATTTTCGAGCTGTTGGCTGTCAGACTCTACGGGAGCATTACCCCTCTGAGATGGCTGCGTGTATGGGAAATGTGCTAATTAAACTCTCTTATCGTGGTGTTATGAGAATGTTTGGATGACACGCGCGCCGGCGGGAATCCCAGATTGTCAACCACAAAGTTATTAGGTAAACGGACCATAGCCAGCTATTTCCGGCCATGCAGCTCAAAGCAAATGTTGCACTCTGCAAATATTGTAGATAATGGTTCTAGTTTCATTGAGTGGATGTCTGATTGTTATTGGCCATTGATTCTAGCCTTGTTGTGAACTTATCACTTTGAGGGAGAGGATTTGGGGATAGCCCCACTCCATGAAAATATCTGCAAATGTATTGAAAGTTTCTAGGGATATTTAAGAGGATCTCTTGAGTATTGTGACTAAGTTTGGTATCTCTGTAAGCATTTTTTCTGCTATTAACACGGTTTGCCGCTTACAGTGCGTTTACTTAATACTTTTTTTCCATTCGCTGTACACATAGGTGCCGCATTCCAGCTTATGCCAGACTTTGAGAATTCGGCAGGCGCAGGATGGTACAGAAGCGCGATCAAGATTGTTACACAGAGGGGCAAATAGCAAATTTCTTAAGTGCGATTTTAACGTACTTGAGTACAGTACTTAAGTAGTATCTAGCCTTGTGTCGCGAATTCCAATGTAGTATAAGTATCCATAATCCCAATATAGTATATGACACCAATGGCGATACTGCACTGAGATTATGACACCGTGAGATATCTGTGATGATTTCTGCCCCGTATTATAATCCAGCATCTCTACTCCTCCTTTGTCCGCTTTTCAATCTATAGTCTCTCCATTCTCCACCCAAATCGACGCCATTTAGCAAACGCTAGCCTAGACTTCATCGGTAATTGCTTATTATGTGATTCTAGTCGTCATTATCTCGTGCCGTTCCCTATTAATATTTTGGGTCAATAGAACCACGGGAAGTCCTCGACTTTTCAGACTGTATAGATACAATCAGAATCCTGCCACAGAATCTAATTATAACGATATCCAATGTCATTTTTTTGCAGATATTTTTCCTGAGTAACTAGATCAATCCCTTGGCGGGACACAAATTACTAAGATTCTGGCTAGAATTCGGAATAAATACTGCTAAACGTAGATTGTGTGAAGTTGAGGCGCGTCATGGATGGTTTTTATAGTGACTTTTATGTCGAAAATTCGCGCGTGCGTACATTCGGGTTTGCGGCTTTCAGTCAAAGCTTTCTATTGACCTGAATTGAATCGGGTACCAAAATTTAGGTATACGGCTGGCAAGTAAAGCAGCTTTTCTCTGTAAGAAAAACAACTTTGTTAGATTCTCTTATATTCGTTCAAACCTAGGGAGAAGAGCGAAGGTCACAACCACCTTTAACAACTATTTCCGAGCCTGCTAGTCCATGCAAGTACTACTTAAGTAGTTATCCTATATTATTATTATACTCTAAAGGTTTAGGAGGTCAATCGCATTAAATGATGTGAAAAAATGGGTTAAGGGTTCTCTTGCGAAGTTATGGCAAGTTACTTTACAAGACCGAAAAACGCGTCAATCGCGTGAAGTACGATCCTATTTGATTACTTGACCGCGTTTATTGTAGCCGCACGCGACATGCTCATGCACGGTTGGCCAGAACATCGAGAATGGACCGAGCAAATCCAATAGATATGTCTGAAAAAAAGGAAATTCCTAAAACGTCACAAATTAAAATCGGTGTAACTAGGTGACCACCGCCAGCGTATAGTGGGCTCGAAATCCACGCCGGCCACAGGCTGTTGGTGAGGCAGGAGACTAGAATATAATTGTTGGCACCTTGATACATGTGAATTATCCGCTTTACGATACTTCACAGCACCAACATGCGTCTCTTAACAAACCGGAACGACATGATACATATGGTGAATAAGGGCACAAAGATTAATATTGTATAGATAGATTAGAGTACATCGATGAGAGCCTCATGTATGATGGATCGGATGTTATGCGTAAGAGATATAGTTCGTAGGACTTACGATGAGCAATGATGTTCCACCCATCCGCGAACGATACACCAAGACCTGCGTTGAATTCACGACATCTATGTTCTGTACCACTGTGGAGAAGGCGGGCAAGTAGTGGGAAACCTCTACTAGTTAGAGGGTGGCAAACTGCACACGGGTCATATCTAAGGGAATTCATAAAAATGGCTATATTAGACCCACGGCCCGAGTCACCCACCTACCCTGGGAAAATATTCTCCCCTATCACTACTAACCTCTGTGGAGACTGGGCATATATAATCCTGCAGAATGTTGATACAGCCATCGGATTAGAATTCGAGAATTCCTATCTCGAATATAATAATTCAGATAATTTCAGGATAGGTTGTAAATGTCTTGCCCAGGACAAACTCATTAGTAGGCCAAATTCAACCAAGTTATTAACTATATTTGATATTTTCCCGGGCACCTCACAAGCCAGAAATACCGCCTCAAACTTTAAGGGACCATAAACGAACGTGTCGGATTAGAAATCTATGCATGGTAGCAGTACTCCCTCCACAGATACACTTCAATCACCTAACTACATATATATGTAAGTAGGAATCCCAAATTGCAGCGGCATTGAATGTAAAGATTTTCTCCTACACAAGCCATTCGTGGGTGGATAGATATTCCAGACTTAGTGAAAACATCTAGTCATAATTTTGAGCGCCAAGTTGACCAAATTGATAGATGATGACAGATTGGCCAACTACAGGTTGCGTCTGGTCGACCACTAAGAAAAGGAGTGGCCTGCTGCGGCTCTCTGTTAGTCATATGTAGAACCTTCAGCCTTGAAATATGGCCAAGTTAAACTACCATAGCTTTCTGAGAAGTAGAGAAACTGCTCTGCAGCATAAAAGATTATGTAGTTCAAGAATTTCTACAGACATATTGCAATTATTGTGAAACCTGCAGGACACAAGAAACTCCCATGTTTCGCAGGATTAGGCTCAAACAAGTTGTTTTTGTTTTTTTGTTTTAATCATACTGTATTCACTCTATTTAGAGTATGACAGACCTAATCCACGACGCCTCCGGGCAAGCCGGCTAGATGGCGAAGCTCCGCAACTCCTACCCGTCGTCCCCTCAAACAAGTTGTCACAGTATATATGTGCAACGGATTTCTCCAAGGGCTCTAAAGTACCTATCGGATATTTGCCAGGCCAGTGATTCGCAGCAGAGAGAGCAAAATTTGGGACGGGATGCGGTGATCAAAAAAGGAATCCTTCCCTTATCTTTTACGGTTGACTGGATACAGCAGGCCTCGTAATGGTGCACTGATTTGCACCAGTTCACCGCCTTAAACTGGTTGGTATAAATAGTTGGTTAGTGTGGTTTCAGAAGACATCAGTGCAGTGGATTGTGGATGCAGTGCAGTTCCGCTGGCAAAATTGAATTGGTTTACAGTCAAAATACGCAGTGGCAAATTTGGCAAAATATGATGAGTAAAGCTACCTTATGAGTGCAGCATTCCTTGCTGGTGATGTAAGAAATGGCAAATGTACTACCATTCTTTCGATATAAATAGAGTGAGGGTCGGCTGCTGTCAGACTTACAGGTGAATGGGAGACTATTGAAATTCAATCAGATAAAGATGGATTAATAGATACATGTCAGCAAACCCTGAGCGGCTCTTTCTGCAGCGAAGCAAACCTTGTCTGTGAAAGACATTCACTGGGAGCTAGGCCGTAGAATCAATCGAGTGTTTACACTCCGCCACAAAGCCTATAACCTGTGCTGGCCATTAGACCTGAGGTAGTTTTGCTGTGAAGGAATGCTGTGGAGCAGTTGGATGATTTCCACAGCCATATGGGTGGAAAGCTTATTCAGTGCATTTTGGGTAAGATATTAACTGGTTCACTGCTTCACTATCAGTCAGTATTTGTTTCTAGCACCAATTAGAATGCAGTGCAATTTAATAAGTTAAACAGTTGGTTTTTAACAGTGTAGCACAGTTTAGCCCTTGCTTTTACACCAGTTTGTACTGTTGTGAGGCCTGGGATGCAGTACTGTGGTAGAGAAAGTCTGCCTGTGCATCCCTAAACCGGTCTGCAAACTTCAAGGATTCAAATCCATATCCAGGATAAATCAATCATTTCATCACTAAGACAAGATGCCTTAGCTAATGATAGGCATTTGGTAGGGAGAATCCAGAGTTATCGAGTTTTATAGTTTCTGTGAATCTCTGCAATTCAGTATTCCGAAGCGGTCAGATCGACCGCCCGGTAATCTATAGATTTGTAGATCGGTCAGATACGGTTATAGTTTTGAAAGCCTCCCTTGGCTTAGATGGGCCCGGTTTCATGTAGCAGATATCTGTTACGGGGGCGCTCTTGCGTGTATAGATGCAGATCGGTATCGTTGTACTCAGTGTCGGTATAGCCTAACTTTGATGACTAAGACGAAGCTGAAGAAGTGGATTTCAATGGTAGTTCATCATAGTCTCTGAGGGGTATGTAGGTATACTGGCATATGCAAAGGCACGGCCGTCCTTTATTAGTCATATGAGTCTTGAAGATACTCTTCGGAGGACTCTTCAAAAGGTAGTTGCGCGGGATACTCGCCAGTTTCGCAGAAGTGGAAGTAGGCATCTACGAGATTGTTGTACCGCAGGAATTTGTACAGGAAGTCAAGGTGAGCGTCGGTTTGGTAGTACGAATGGAGGTAGGATGCGTTGTAGATGATAATGTCTTCACGAGAGTATTGGGACATAGATAATAGATATTCTTAAGGTAAAAACTTGATAATATTTCAGGTGGTTTTCCGCTGTTGTTGTTCTGACTGTGGATTGCTGATAGAGCTTGATCGTTGTGTTTAAACAGGTGTTTAAAGTGGTCGTTTATAGGTGAGCATTTCCCGCCAGAGGTATATGGCAGTACTTCTCTATCACTATCATGTGTGTGTATAGTACTATCTCAATAACACTCAGTCCACCGAAGTGGGTGTTCGCATAATCACCGAATGTTGCAACCAAGCCGATCTCGGTAGTTAATTGCAGAGGGTTCCGTTTGACAATGTGTAGAGGCGTAAGCCCCTACCAGGCATCCCAAAGGTTATCCTGCAGAGTATAATAGTGCTGACATGCATATGGGACCATTACTTCGTATTAGTTATCTTTCTTCTGCATGAGTGGAATAGTGATCAAAGATTTTATGAGCTACCAACCCATACTTTGCCACATACCTAGCGTCATCGTGTTTTACCTGTACTCACCGTAGGGTGGTGCGCTCTCTCAGTTATCGTGTTTGCAAACGTGACAGAGCAGGGGATCGACGGTCTAGGTCCGACCACTTATCTTTTAGGTAGAATCAACTACCAGGGTGCAGTTAGCTTATCTTGGTTGATTACTTGTCTCGGGAGATAGCAAAGTCCCGCATATTAAGATAATATCGTTCGTCCAACTATTTCGGGAAACTTCATAGTTTTTCCGAGAATAGTTTTAACCCAGTGTTAACTTGGTATGAGGTATCGTTGGTCTGATTCGTATTGCACAGCTAACCTGGAGGTTCCTGTGAGGCAATTACGTTACTTCGGCAGTATGGTTTTGTGTGTCCCATGCGTTCATCAGTGCCGAAGGTGTTACCCTTCGGTCACTGTCTGATCGAACGTGCGTACTGTCTCTCCGTGGTTTAGCCAGTCCACTTTGGTAAAACACGGTATTGAAGCTTGGAATATTATTGGGATTTCACCCGGCTATATTGAGCCTTCCGCTTACTCATGAGTAGACATCCTCAGGGGTGTTTTTCTCATCCTTCAATACATAGCGTTGTTGGCGAGCCTGGGAGACTAAGTCTCATGTACCTCGTACACATGATAGGAGAAAACCCCTAACAATATCCAGTGTATTTATACAGGCTGTAGATATCTATGCCAAGGAAGATATCTGCTATCTCTGAAGATATCTATAGACTCTGAAGATATCTGGCACTGAGAGAAGATACTAATAGATATCAGACTGTATTGAGCACTGGTAAAAGCTAAATATAGATTTTGTAGTCATATATATTGTTGGAGCGGTTTGTTAAGTTTGTCATCACGTGGTTTGGGTTAGGTTTTAGCACAGAGCTGCTTGGATTTAAGTTCTTGCTACGTGTCATTTAGATTTAGACAGTCAAGAGAGAAAGTTTGGTACAACAGCTTATAAGCCCTTGCGCGACCACGATTCGGACGACGGTCTCGAAGCGACAGAGATTTTAGACGAATTCAATTTAGATTTTTGATTGCGGCATTATCGACATGGTCAGAGAAGTGGTGGACAGAATCCACAGTTTCACTTGATGCATAACAAAGATGGCAAAATCAAGAGCGTTCACGATTCAGAAGTTTGATGGTACTGACTACAAGAGCTGGTGTACGGAAATCGAGATACTCTTGGAACAGAAGCAGGTTTTGGGAATTGTCGATAGTACAGAGGATGTGCCGGAGAAGAAATCGGAAGAGTACAAAGCATGGAGGAAGCAGCACATAGTAGCAAGTTCGACCATTTTTCTCGCGATGGAGAGGCCATTGCAGCAACAATATGGTGTTCAGAAGGATGTGAAGGCGCTGTGGGATCAGCTTATGAAGGACTACAAGTCGAAGGTCAAGCTGAATGTGTGGTCTTTGGGCGATGAGTTGTTAGCTGTGAAGTTGAGTGATTGTGAAAATGTTCAGGAGTACGCATCAAAGATCCAGGGGTATGTTAACGACTTCAACCTCTTGGCGGATAGTTCGACTGGTCGTGGTACGATGCCGAACAGTGAATTCACTTATTACCTTATGAAAGCAATACCGAAGGACGATTGTTGGAAGTTTTTCACCCAGTTGATGTACGACAAGATTGATACACTGGCCAATAAACCGGAAGAGGTGATTACGAAGATGAAAGCCCCTGAAGCGCGGCTAAATCAGGAAGACAATTCAGATGCGGACGAGGCACTGTTTACGAAGCCGATGATGAAAAGCGACAAACGGACCCGCAGCGATAAGCAGACGAAAAGCGATAAGCAGAAGCAATTCCGGAAGAAGAGTGATAGCAATGACAGTGGTTCAGAGAATGAAAAGCATCGCCGCACCAGTTGGAAGGAACGGGAATACTACAAATGCCATGAACTGGGCCATATTGCGCCGTTCTGTCTGAAAAGAAAAGCGCAAGCAGCAGCAGTGGCAAATACGACAACGACCACTGAGAACTTTTGGATGACAGGTTCGGCTACTGGGAATATTCCATCAAAGGAGAGTTGGCACATGGTGTCACGGTTGTGTCGAGTGAGGATCGGGGGAGGAATATGGATTCATGATTGAGGTACAGGAATACGAAGTAAATCAGGTTTCGTGGGTTGGAATCAGGTTTCGTTGGTTGGAATCAGGTTTCGTTGGTTGCGTTGTGAATATGGCATGATAGTTATGGCATAGGCTGCGGACTGAGAGGGTTGCATACAGAGTTGGGTGGAGTTAGCATGTATTTCGGAACGAGTGAGCAAAGGTGACGACGGTCGCGTTAACTGTATATAAGGATGCTAGATTCGCGGAGGATAGGTTTGTTCTTCACTCGTTCTCTAGTCTACACAACAATCAATAAGCTTCGACAACAACCTTTGTTCACTTCTGTGATTCCGGAATTTGAGTCTCTTGCCTGTTACGCAGTACCCGCGATCACTGCTCACCCCACAACACCTACGTCTCAGTTTGGTTTTTATAAACCCTAGAACTCCGAGCTTTGAACCCTTGACAGAAGAACGAGTCTACAATCGATTCTACTGGTTATATTTTAGTATATGCATCAGCAAAAACACTTTTTGCTTGTTGAGGTTTCTGAGGTATCTGCCGGGTTTCCGAGGTTTCTGAAATCGGCAGGTACTGTATTTACTCAAATGTCATTCTTGAAAGCTTGTTAACGTTGCTGAGATGAGTGATTGACCCCTCTCATCGGTGAACTCTCTCTGATGATGGCGAGATCCACTCAGTGTGAATAACTCATATTGAGGTTTCCATCCCAGGCTGAGTACAATTCGTCCCTGCCAATTTCGCACTTAGAGATATTTCTCAAACTTCTGAAGCCTTCATTCACCATCACCATTGCCCTGACAACCATTCATACCCCTGAAGCTTTATCTTACTCGTTCCACCCTGTATTTGCACTGTTGTCACCATAACCATCACCATCACCATCACCATCACTATCACCATCACCCTGACAACTGTTCATACCCCTGAAGCCTTATCTTACTCGCTTCACCCTGTATTTCCACCGTTGTTATCATCACCATCACCATCACCATCACCATCACCATCACCATCACCATCGCCATCGCCCTGACAACCACTCACACCCCTGAAGCCTTATATTACTCGCTCTACCCTGTATTTGCACCTTTGTCACCATCACCATCACCATCACCCTCACCATCACCCTTACCATCACCATCACCATCACCATCACCATCACCATTACCATCGCCCTGACAACCATTCATACCCCTGAACCCTTATTTTACTCGCTCAACTCTGTATTTTCACCGTTGTCACCATCATCACAATCACCATCACAATCAACACCATCACAACTTACCATCATTATTTCCGAACAGAATTTTATATCCTCCTCCGGTGCTGATCCCCTTCGAACTTTTGCAGATCCACTCCGATTCACTCGTGGATATGCTCATTTGATTCGTCTTGCCGAGTGCATCAAGACGGTGAAAGCACGATGGGGTATGTCTATGATTGACTCTTGACTGGCTGCTCTACTTCTCCTTCTCCACCTTCTCCTCCTCCTCCTTCAGTGCTGACCCCTTCGACCTTTTGCAGATCAAGTCCGATTGACTCGTGGGTATGCTCAATCGATTCGTCTCGCCGAGTACATCAAGACAGTGAAAGCACGCTGGAGTACGTCCACTATTGGCTCTCGACTGGCTGCTCTACTTCTCCTCCTTCTCTGCCTTCGCCTCCTCCTCCTCCTCCAGTACTGACCCTCTTCGAAATTTTGCAGATCAACTCCAATTGACTCGTGGGTATGCTCAATCGATTTGTCTCGCCGAGTACATCAAGACTGTGAAAGCACGCTGGAGTACGTCTACTATTGGCTCTCGACTGGCTGCTCTACTTCTCCTTCTTCTCCACCTTCGCCTCCTCCTTCTCCTCCAGTGCTGACCCTCTTCGAACTTTTGCAGATCAACTCCAATTGACTCATGAGTATGCTCAATCGATTCGTCTCGCTGAGTACATTAAGACAGTGAAAGCACGCTGGAGTACGTCCACTATTGGCTCTCGACTGGCTGCTCGACTTCTCCTCCTGCTCCGCCTTCACCTCCTCCTTCTCCTGCAGTGCTGACCCTGTTCGAACTTTTGCAGGACAACTCAGATTGACTCGTGGGTACGCTCAATCAATTCGTCTCGCCGAGTACATCAAGACAGTGAATGCACACTGGGGTACGTTGATTATTGACTCTTGACTGGCTGCTCTACTTCTCCTTCTCCTCCTCCACCACCATCTCATCCTCCTGTGCCAACATCCATCGAACATTTGCAGAACATCTCCGATTCACTCATGGGTATGCTCAATCGATTCGTCTCGCTGAGTACATCAAGAGATTGCAAGAACGCTGGGGTATCTCTTTTATTGACACTCGACTGGCTGCTCTACTTCTCCTTCTCCACCTTCGCCTGCTCCTGCTCCTGCTCCTGCTCCTGCTCCTGCTCCCGCTCCTGTATTTCCCTACCCTCACCACCAGTAGGGCAGTGACCATAATCTAGTACTCAAATTACTCGTTCGATCAAACAATTTCTTTTGTCAGATCGATGGTGTGGTAGTGAAAATAGAAATACGAAACTAGTTATTAGTGCTGGAGGCTAGATCATAGTTTAATGAGAATTCACTTAGTTTAATGAGAATTTGCTTAGTTTAATGATAACTCGTATACAAGTGTGCTTTGGTTCGGAAATTGCATTTGTGACCTTGACCGAGTGGAATAAGGGGTAAAACGAGTAATTTCCGCTGTGCTTGCCGAGGTTTCTGAGGTTTCTGAGGTTCACGAAGCGTTCATGAATGCTTCACAAACTCATGCCGAAGATAGCGACAAAGGGCCCATGTTCATGAACGCGTCATCAACTCATTATGAACCCTTGACAAGCATGCCGCTCAGGCACACAGCTCGCCCAGAGTTTCTGAAACCTAAATTCAATCATTTGCTTGCTGAGCTCGCAAACGTCAGAGAGCTCGGCAATGTACTTTTGGTTTTTCCTGATATGTGCCGCTACTCTCATCAAAGCGGTTGTTACTTTTGCCATAGACCCTGCAACTCCCTTTGCTCCGTGTTTAAATCAGTTGGAAACTTTGAAAATAAGCTTACAGTACACAGCTTTTGGAGACACTCCTGCGTTGTGTGCCTGTGGAAACATCGACGAGCAGGGTCCACGCTGTTTTAGATGCCAGTATACGACAGCAACAAACCTCAACAATCCCGAATCAATTTTCTCGACCTAGCTGGTCGAACCATCAATCTTTTCGAACAAGAACCCCTAAACGCTTTTGATAGCATCGACGCTATCCTCGACGAATCCGAGGAACCATTGGAAGCATACTTCTGGGACGAACCACAAGCGGTATCTCCTTGGAATAGCTACTGGACAGAAGCAGCAAGCAACGGAGGAGGCCTCCAAATCGACGACGCAATATTCAAAAACTTATGGACCAAGTAATACGGTCTTCACGTCGATTGCCAAAACGAAGAACCGTGCTACTGCGAACATAACTGCGGAGGAACACATACAACAATCGGTAGAGCAGCAGAAGCTCAATCAATGATATCAGAATCCATGATCAAGGCAACACAGAAGGACATAGCAAGCCAAATCTCGTGGGCGGATTACAACGAACGAAAGGCGAACAAAGGAAAGGGAGTTGACCGCGAATTACATCCGGCTCCTTTACCAACCCCGCTGATCATCATAACAACACCCAGCAAACACGAGGTGTTCTTCTGGTAGAAGGTCAATCCGTTTCTAGAAGCAGAAATCAAAGCGGCAGTTCAACAAATTCAAGTCAACATAGACAAAGTCAGAGACTGTTTGTCAGAACCTCGCCTCCTAACAGCCGCCTCTCTACATCATCAAAAAGATGTCTGGAGAATCCTCAAGACCAACTCGCAATGTCACGTTAACTGGAGCTTTACAAATAGAACTGGAAAATGTGGCAGCAAAAAATACAGAGACTATGAACAAAACACAGCTCAGGAGTCACATCACGGACATCAACAAAGGGCTGACAGCACTGAGCCATCTACCGACAACCAGCAGATTGAACGAATTGCTCAAGGAACAGCAATCCGTGAAGAATGTGGAAGCACAAATATCGGAGTTGTTGGTAGAAGGAGACAAAGTCATTCAAGAGAGGGATAACTTGAAGCAGGAATTACTGCTTACCCAACAAGCAGCAACTGCCGAAACGATACTGCAGGCATGCAGTCATGGGGATCTGGAAGAAGAAGTCCGGATTCTAAAACAAGCATTGGAGGAATCAAATCCAGACCTGGCGGAACTGAGGAAAGATCTGGAAGACGCTCAGGCTCAAATGGAGATATTCAGAGACCTAGCAGAAGAAAATCGACAGCAGGTAATCAGGATCCTGAAGTTGACGGAAGGAAGAAGGGGAGAAACAGGAGAAAGGACGGACAGGGAGGAGCATGAGGAAAAGGTAAACGACATTACCAGCTTCTCAGGAGAAGATAGGAAGGAACTTCGAGGGTGGAAGGTGCAGTTGGCATTGAAGATAGCTGGAAAACCAAACGCATTCAGCAACGAACGGAAGAAGCTGAGGTATGCAGTTGGATGTCTCAAAGGAGTGGCTCTGGCACAGTTAATGCCACACTGTGACGAAATCTCAGGGGAAGTCAAGCTCAATACCCTGAAAGACCCAATTGACCAGCTGGATGGAGCATTTGGAGATCAAGACAGAGCAGCAATGGCCAAAAGAGAACTCAAGAAAGTCAGACAACGAGACCGCGAATTCTCCCAGTACTACGCGGAATTTCAAAGATACGTAGTAGGCACCAAATGGAACGAAGATGCACAACATGATGCACTACGAAAGGGACTATCCAACGAGCTCAAGGACTCCATACAACATATCGAGGAGCCAGAAAGCATGATAGAATTCGTCAAGATGGTGTCAAAAAGAGACTCGCAACTGAGAAGAAGAGTGGCGGAAAAGAAATCTGGGAGATGGGAGGGCTATAAGAAATCCGATTCAACGACCAACACCACATCTGCCCCAGACGCTGTACCAGCAGGATCAGTTGCAGGATATCACGGTCCCGCTCCAATGGATCTTTCGGCAGTGAAAGGAAAGAAAATTACACCTGAGGAAAGGAAGAGACGAAGGGAAGGAGGATTATGTATGTACTGTGGGGATAGCTGACATTTCGCAGCATCGTGCCCAAGGAAGCTGAAGGCAGCATCAGGACAAACGGAAGTGTCACCATTTAGGAAGGCAGCGAATGAAGGGGATGCAGACTCAACAACAGGAAAAGGAAAGGAAGTGGAATCGGGAAAAGTTTAGTCCAGTGCAATAAGGATGGCAATTGCGCTGGAAACGAATCTCCTTTGTCAGTCAATGCTAGTTTTGGTATTTAGCAGTTTTCTATATCAAGCACAGAAATAAAAGAATCTGCTATGGAAAGCAAACATCTCGTTGTGAAATGCTCGCTGAAAATAGAAGACAAGATCATTGATACCCACGCTTTGATAGACTGCGGAGCTACTGGAATAGCATTTATTGACAAAGATTTCGTCCGCCATCACCAATTACAAGAACAAGAATTAAAAGAATCAAGAGAATTAGAAGTTATAGATGGAAGACCCATCGAATCAGGAACCATTACCACTATGGCTAAACTGAACTTAGGCATACACGGACATCAGGAACAGTTACCAGCGTTCGTTACGAAACTTGGACATTATCTAATTGTACTTGGATTACCATGGCTACAACTTCACGATGTTACAGTCAAATTCCAAAAGAAAAGAATAGGATTCGAAAGCGATTACTGCCAGAAGCACTGTCAACATCATTCGAGCGTATGGGTATGGGGAAATCATATGGAAACAACGGAATCCCATGGACCAAAACTGGACATATGTGCCATAGCAGCAGCCCCATTTATGAGACGGAATAAAAAGGAGAAACTCAAGGTGTACGCGGTAACTTTATATGGAATCAACAAGGCCCTAAAGTGAAGGACCTTCAAGAAAAACCGCTGGAACAGCTAATTCCCAAGGAATATCATGAGTTTCTCCCCCTCTTCGATAAAGTAATCGCTGAAAGGCTACCACCACACAGACCATACGATCATAAGATCACACTCCAAGACGGATTCACCCCACCTTTTGAACCAATATACAGCCTGTCAAGAGAACAACTCCAAGTCCTAAAAGAGTGGATTGAAAAGAACTTGTCAAAGGAATTCATCAGATCGTCATCATCACCATGCGGAGCACCGGTGTTGTTCGCACCCAAACCGAATGGAGGCTTACGACTGTGCGTGGACTATCGAGGACTCAACGAAGGAACCATAAAAAATCGATATCCGTTATCTTTAATCCAGGAAACCTTGTTGAGATTGTCAAAAGCCAAGTGGTACACCAAACTGGATGTCCGAGACGCCTACAACATGATTCGAATAGCAGAAGGAGACGAATGGAAAACGGCGTTTAGGACTCGTTTTGGCCTGTTCGAATCCCCTCGTTATGCCCTTTGGACTCACCAATGCCCCAGCTAGCTTTCAGGAATTTATCAACGATACCCTTCGCCCCTTTCTGGACATTTCTGTACGGAATTCCTGGACGACATCCTGATCTACAGTAACAATTTCAAGGAACATAAGGAACACGTCAGAGCAATAATGACGACACTTAAGGAGGCCGGTCTGTATCTGAAAGCGGAAAAAATGCGAGTTTCATCAACAGGAAGTGAAGTACCTGGGATTGATAGTTGGGGTAAATGGGATTAGAATGGACCCGGAAAAAGTAACAGTGGTGAAGGAGTGGGAAGCACCTGGCAAGCTCAAGCAAGTTCAAGCGTTTTTAGGATGCGCAAACTTCTACAAAAGGTTTATAAGAAATTATTGCAGGGTGGTCCAACCGTTAACCAAACTTACGAAGAAACTGGTACCTTTTCACTGGGGCCCTGATCAAAAGAGAGCATTTGCCGAATTGAAGGAAGCATTTACAACAGCACTAGTCCTAGCACACTTCGACTACGAAAAGGAAATTGTCCTGGAAACCGACGCATCGAGTTATGTATCCGCGGGAGTATTATCACAGTACGATGATCAGGGAATCCTCCACCCAGTGGCATTCTTTTCAAAGAAACATACACCAGCGGAAGAAAATTACGAAATCTATGATCAAGAGCTGGGAGCTATCGTTAAAAGTCTGGAACAATGGAGACCGGAATGCGAAGGGTCAGTACATCCTATCAAAATACTTACAGACGACAAGAATCTCGAATACTTCATGATGTCAAAGCTACTCAATAGAAGGCAAACTAGATGGTCGGAATTCCTATCAAGATTCAAGTTCAAGATCGTATACCATCCAGGAAAACAGGGTCAGAAGCCCGATGCACTCACCAGAATGCCAGGAGACATTCCTCCAAAGGGGGGGGCAGAAAAAATCCAACAAATCGTGCTGAAGATGTAAAATCTTGATAAAAGAATACAGAAAGAATTGGTGGTAGCGTTTGCGGAAGTAGTCAGTCGAGAAGCAGATGAAGTTAGCTCAGAAGAGTTGTGGAATTGGATTCAAAGGGTGTGCAAGGACTGCCCGTATGACAGCAGCGAAGGACTGTGTGCCAACGCCACGGAAATCATCAAAGAAGAAACTTCGAAGAAACTTCAACTGATAAAGGATCATCACGATAAACCGGCAGCAGGACATCCAGGACGAGCAAAACCCTTCGAACACCTCAAAAGAAGTCATCAATGGCCAGGTATGAGGAAGGACGTAGACAGATACGTACGAAACTGCCACATGTGTCAACGCAGCAAAGCAACCCATCAGAAAATCCATGGATGGCTCAAACCACTGGAAATACCGCAACAACCATGGAAGGACCTGAGTATGGATTTCGTGGTGGGACTACCGGAGAGCGAGGGGCACAATGCCATATGGGTAGTGGTTGATAGGTTGTCAAAAATGAAACATTTAGTACCATGTCGAGACGATACAGACGGCAAGAAGCTGGGCGAGATGTTTATACGAGAGGTGTTCAAGTTATATGGCTTACCAGACACCATAGTATCGGACAGAGGACCCCAATTCGCATCAGAGTTCTGGAGACATGTTTGTGAAAGACTCGGAATCGAACGAAGGCTGTCAACAGCGTTTCATCCGCAGACAGATGGACAAACAGAACGAATGAACGCCATTATGAAACAATACCTCAGGGCCTTCGTCACTTATCAACAGAACGACTGGACACAGTGGCTACCAATGGCAAAATTTGCGTCGAACAATCACGTCTCGGAAACAACAGGATGCTCACCATTCTTTGGCAATTATGGATTTCACCCAAGAATGACCTTTAGTCAACATCCATTCAGAATGAAAACGATATCAGGGAAGTAAACGCAAACACCCTCTGCCAGAAAATGAATGATATCTTCCAACAGATGAAGGCTGAAATGACCCGAGCGCATGATATCCAGGCGGAACAAGCAGACAAGCATCGACGGGAGGGAGTGCAGATGAAGGTTGGAGATCGAGTCTAGATGGACGCCAGGAATATTACAACACAACGACCCAGCAAGAAACTTGACTGGAAACGTCTGGGACCTTACATGATCACAGAGGTCGTCAGTTCATGGGCCTACCGGTTACAGTTACCCAAGGACCTTCACATTCATCCAGTACAACCAATCTCCCGCTTGATCAAAGTATCGGAAGATCCATTGCCAGGGCAAATCGAATCCGTACCACCTGCAGTTATTGTGGACGGAGAAGAAGAATACAAAGTGGAACGCATCGACGACTCGAGGGTGTTTCGACGACAACTGCAATACCTAGTTAAGTGGAAAGGCTATGATGAACAAAGCTGGGAACCGGCAGTCAATGTCGACGGACTTCAAGCAATCAATGTATTTCACAAAGAACAACCTGGCAAACCTGGATCAATAGCCTCGTAGGAACTCGGCCTGTGGAAGGGGGAGCTACTGTCACAGTTGTGTCGAGTGAGGATCGGGGGAGGAATATGGATCGATGATTGAGGTACAGGAATATGAAGTAAATCAGGTTTCGTGGGTCGGAATCAGGTTTCGTTGGAAAGAATCAGGTTTCGTTGGTTGGAATCAGGTTTCGTTGGTTGCGTTGTAAATATGGCGTGATAGTTATGGCGTAGGCTGCGGACTGAGAGGGTTGCGTACATAGTTGGGTGGAATTAGGATGTATTTCGGAACAAGTGAGCAAAGGTGACGACGGTCGCGTTAACTGTATATAAGGATGCTAGATTCGTGGAGGATAGGTTTGTTCTTCACTCGTTCTCTAGTCTACAAAACAATCAATAAGCTTCGGCAACAACCTTTGTTCACTTCTGTGATTCCGGAATTCGAGTCTCTTGCCTGTTACGCAGTACCCGTGATCACTGCTCACCCCACAACACCTACGTCTTAGTTTGGTTTTTATAACCCCTAGAACTCTGAGCCTTGAACTCTTGACACATGGACTCAGCCACCACCTCTTACATTTGCGGAGATCGACAGAAATTCGTTCAGTATATAGAGTATGATAAGAGCGAAGAGCAGGAGATTCGTGACTTTGCAGGAAGGGTGGCAGGTGTGGCCATCGGGTGTTGAGATGTGCGGTTGAGGCTGAGGCTGCCTGGCCGTATGCATGAAGTTGTTGTGAGGAATGTCTTGCATGTCAAAGGAGCATACAACTCAGTCTCACAATTGCGGTTGATGGATCGAGGCCTGCGGATTGTTTCAGTCAATGGTTTTGGGGTAAAGATTTATGAGAAAGTGGTGGGTACTAATGGTTATCGTGGAGGACGATATGGAAAGCTTGTTGCAGTAGCACCTCAGGTTGGTGGAATGTTTCGGCTTGATGTAGTAAAGGAGTGAGTGGATTCTTGTTTGACAGAGAAGGAGGAGTGGATGAGAGAAGGAGTGAGTGGATTCTTGCTCGACAAGAAAGCATTTTGGGATGGTTTTCTATTTGTTTCTTTGTTTTTTTGATGGTTTAGGATTTACAGATGTGATAACGCCCTGGAGGAGTGTTGGAGCGGTTTGTTAAGTTCGTCATCACGTGGTTTGGGTTAGGTTTCAGCGCAGAGCCGCTTGGATTTAAGTTCTTGCTACGTGTCATTTAGATTTAGACAGTCAAGAGAGAAAGTTCGGTACAACATATATACGGTCTTAAATCCTGCGGATAAGACTTCTAATAATCAGAATGGGGTACATGGTTCATGTTAGGATATGGAGCAGTAGTGGGATGGAAGGTCTTCATGGTGGTAGTAGTAGACAGTGGAATCGATAGATATCTGTAGTCCGGCTAGATAGATATCTATGAAATCTATCAATTGGTAAACGGGCAAGATGGTCATTAATGAAACCGCCCTTGGCACAGATCGGCCCGGTCGAGGTCCATATCTGACCGACCTGACCGTTTCGGTTCACTGGTGCAATTATTGGTCGGGCCCGCCCAGTGATCTCAATAGCCCAGCCCGGCTCATAGCAGCTTCAAAACTACACTATCCGAGCAGTTTCGCCACTCGGCTGAACTAGGTGGAATCTAGCAGCTCCGAAGCAGTTTGAGCAGCTTTCTGAGGGTGTTACGCTGTGTACTACGATTATGTATATTCACATACAGTGAGTATGGTAATCAGTATCCTTACCGTCTGAGAACGACGTGTATACTTCAAATTGACATCGACATTCATTTTGAGAACCAACCCTTCTGCAACCTCACCGCCAGCGTGGTGCTAGTGCTGCATGGTGTAAACCTTAACCTACGGTGACGAAACATCATAATGACTTCACCGGAACGAACCTTAATGTGAGCCATAGCCTTCCAGCCCGAGCAGCTGTAGAGCAGCTAAGTGGCAACGAGACTAATTCAAGCAGCCATCGGGCTGAGCCGCGGACGGCAGCTCGAGCCGTAGTCGGGCCGGGCTATTGAGACCACTGGGCCTGCCTGTCAACTTATATAGGTGCCTAGTCGTGTCGTGGCTGTCCAGAACGACCAAGGTAAACAGAAGGGACGACTCGAAGGGGCCACCTGTAAGAATAGTCTGTTTTCATCCTGGCAGTTTGAATGTAATTTTCAGCCATGATTTAATGCTTCCCTACCGTTAGCACCCTAGCTATTCACAATACACATGGTTCACCTCAGCAACTGATTAGGTCTATGAGAGGCCGGTCTGAAGATATCAGGTGGTTGCTTTCGCTGTGTTGCTCAAGGAAAAGTTCAAAGTTTCAGGCGTAAGATAATCGAAAATATCCACAGACACGTATCCACGTGTCAAGACATACCTACACCCCAGGCATCCATAGTTGCGGATACCCACACGAAGATAGAAATCAACATAAATCTATATGTCAATGAATGAGCTGAGTTGCTCCTAGCGGCTATGATATATCGAGGCCTAAAGTCGTCTAGACACTCTACGCGTACGTACGCGTACAACACATAATTTCTCCATTCGCAATTCCACAGCTCAAACATAGTCAAGGCCCGCCTCAGTACTCTCATATCCTTCTTTGCGTAAAGGTGACCCACCTTGTCAATCCAAATCGGATTCATCGCGTGCCATCTTTGACATTCCATAGATTCGGTGGCAGTTTCTCCTCAAATGCTCTCATCACGTGATCCAGTTGTGCTGACTGTTCCTGTGAGGTCGCCAGACTAGCAGCTGTCTTCGACTTACAGCTGTCTTCGACTTACAGCTGTCTTCGACTTACAGCTGTCTTCGACTTACAGCTGTCTTCGACTTACTCGTCTGATGTAGTCTCGCTTACATTTCTGTATGGTAGTATCAGGTAGCTTTGAGCGTAGAATATATCCTCTATGGACGACGGTCAGTGTCGGTCACACCCTGACAGGATGAACGGACGTATGTACCATATCCTTAATCATGAATCTGAGTTCAGATGTGCCCCAGGGATCGCAAAAGCCTGTCGTTCTAGCAGATATGTACCTTCGAATCTTGGTTCAATCTGGCTGCAAGATGCCAGGCCTCGTATGGTTGTGAATTAAAGCACCATCAACAGGCCAGGCTCGAAAGCTTGTGGGGCCAAGTTCAGACCTTTCGGCAGTGCAATATAGACAATTCAGATATTATGAAGGTTTGAGAGCTATCGTTGATGCAAGGTGTCCTAAGGCAGTCTAGATCCGTCAGATGAGAGATCATATCTGATTGGAATGATGAGTGCCCTGTAGGCTAGCTTGCAGAGAATTACAGTCAGTGAACCGAAGCGGTCAGATCGGTCAGATTCAGGGCTCGACCGGGCCGATCTGTGCCAAGGGCGGCTTTTTTAGCGGTCATCTAGCCCGTTTATCAATTGATAGATATCTACAGCAATTTATCTAGCCGGACTATAGATATCTACAGATCCCCAACCAGTTTTCAATGTTCCACTCCCTAAGATCCATAAAACCCACCACTAAAACTTCTATCGGCAGGATATTTAGCTGTATATATACTACCTGCAAATCTATCTTTAGTCTCTCCCAGCACTAGATAACTACAAATATCTCTAGATAACTACGGATATCTATGAATATCTTCTCTAAGCGCCAATCATCTTCAGATATCTTCCTTAGCGTAGATATTCACAGATTCTAAAGATATGCTAGATATCTACAGGTTAGTTGAATAGGCTAGATATCTACCACATGAAACCGGGCCGATCTATGCCAAGGGCGGCTTTCGAAACAGTGACCGCATCTGACCGGTCTGCAAATCTACAGATTACCGGGCGGTCGATCTGACCGCTTCGGAACACTGATTACAGTATCTAAGAGTTACTCCATCGTGTCTCTAAGTATTTCCGCAACCTGGTATAATTGCCTCAACGTACCTAGAGCAGTTGATCGTGAGGAGTAGTAGCATGCCCCCAATTTAGCTGCAGCCCAAATGACCTTCCGTACACTAACCACCATTTAAATTACTCAAGGGCTCGCGGGAATCAACTTGGATCTTCCTCAAGTATCTCTCTACCTCTTCAATATCCTATGGCACCGACACGAGTATCATCTACGTAGCTTCTCTGTTGTGGATATTCACGATGTCGGTTGCATTCAGACTCCTTCTCCTGGTAGGTACGCTTTAACCCACGAATCTGGCTGTTTGTTTCCTTAAGGTCTATGGAGTTTCATATAACTCCTCCCATCCATTTTTGAGATAACGCAGTAGCGAGTCTAGTCTCGTTCTTGGACCGAACGCGAAAACCCAGGCTCAAGAAGCTCGTCGATATAGTTCAGCCATTTATCCATTTCTCTACATTTCTTCGAGATTTCGGAGTCGTTGGTTGATCTCATGCACAATTTGGTCGGGTTGGCTCATGCTGTGGGTCAGTGATCTCAATTGCCCAGTCCAGCCCGTGACAGCTTCAAAACTACACTAGCTAAGTAGTTTAGCCACCTGGTCGAATTGAACTAAAATGGGCTGCCCTGAAGCTGCTTGAGCTGCTCCTGCAGAGTTTAGTACTTGGCTTGCTAGAAATCCGCAAAAACCCTGTAGCTCTCTGGCATAAACTGAGATTCCAACAATAGACCTCATGGTAACGAATGCCCAATAAAAACCAAAATGTTACATATTTCCTCTCCTTCACTCAGCTGCTTTTGCGTCAAATGACGAATTATTGTACGACTAGTGAGTTGAAAGCCCACTAGTCAACTATATTTTTGTCAGGATGACTTCATCTCCGCGAACCTAATCTGAGCTACAGCCTACCGGCCTGAACTAATTCCAAGCGGCTCTTTGGTTTTGAAATTGCCATAGAGCTGTCTCCGGGCTGAACTGTGCGCGGCTGGTCGGCTACTAGCTCGGCTGGGCGGCTACTAGCTCGGCTGGGCGGCTACTAGCTCGGCTGGGCTATTGAGATCACTGCTGTGGGTACTTTCGGTGGGCAATGAATACGATGGGGCTGTAGGGCCCAATAAGTAAATAGAATCGGCGTTGGAGCAAGAGCGCCGAGTCATCCTTGGTCTAACCAACGCATCCACCCCGGAAATCGCCCTGCGAGATAGAAGGAAACATCCAAGTACATCCGGTTGCAAGCTAATCACCCATCCGGCACCTCTCCGGACTATCACCCTCACTATCACCCCCACTATCACCTTCACCATCATCTTTACACGATGGAGTATCACACTGACCCCCCTGGTATAAGAGAAGAAAAGGATTCTATTGCTTATTATTTATACATGTAATTATGTGATACTTGATTTGTGGTTTTCAAGTTTTGTCTGTTCAAATAACAATTCTATGATCTGATACTGGTAACTGCACCCAAGCAGACTGCTGAATACTGCCTTTCTATGCGAATTGTAGAAGCCACTACAATCACACCGCTGCTTGATTTAAATCTTGTGTATTGGCCTCTATACAGGGTGAACTTGGTGGGGCACCCCCTTTACGAGCTTCAGGAGCTTCCACTACGAGGCTATGATCTAAACTACAGTGGTAATAATAAGTATAGCTAGCCAGATATGAGAAATTGTCTCATACCCATCTAATAGTTATACACTTGGTTTGTCTGCTCGAAGCATTCTCATTGGTTGATGATGGTACGTACCATCTTACTGTGGCAAATTACAGAATACTCATTGGTTGGCAGATGGTCTTTTTTGGTCATGATTAGTGAACCGTGGCGCATTGCTGGAGTGTGGCTCTCACAACTGCTATTAGTCAGCAATCCGAGTTGGCTAGATGCGATCTGGATGGGCTGGCTCGCGAATTTCTGGAGATGATCAAGATGGGATGGTTTGACTTTTGGCTTGCTGGATACGATTTGGACAGGCTGGCTCTTGGCTAGCTGGACGTGATCAGGATGCGCTAGCTCTCAGCTAGCTAGAGAGAGCTGGCTGGATATCATGGGTTTTGGGGTTTAAGATTCATTTTTACCGAGGGGCGGCGAAGCCGCCACCGGTGCTAGTAGAATATAGGCACGGAAGAGTATGAAAGAGGCACATTCTACACCGTTGCTTTAATAATATAATACATCAAAATATTCTTGAAAAACATGCTTCCAATTGACCCGCTGGTGGTGAAGGTGATAGTGGAAGTGATAGTGGGGTGATAGTGCTATCACCCATCTACACAAATAGAAAATCATAAATACCTAGAAACCATGAGGCGCAGTGTTCCGAGGCGGCCAGTTCACCAACCAGCCGATCTGCAGACTGGTAGATCGGTCAGATGCTTACCATATAAGAAGCCGCCATTAGCGTGGGCCGGCCTGGGCCGATTCAGAAGATGCTGGACTGCAGATATCTGTTTAGCCTACGAACAATTAGGTGTACTCTACATTCCGGGCCCAGTTCAGCATTTGGCAAACCCAGGCCGACCCAGGCCTCTTTTGAGTATGTCTTCCTTGGCCGCTTCGGAACAGTGGTGAGAAGTACTGAGTTCTTTGTCGAATCTCAACATTTCATAACACCGTTCAATTGTTGTGAGTTGGAGGAGTTTAACTTGATATTAGAAAATTAATGAGACGATTGTGGGATACGTTTACTGAAGGGCTGAATGAAAAGGATTGTAGTTGTGGAAACGGTGGATTGGTGCCGCGGCTTTGTCATTTAACGAAGAGGAAGCATACAGTCTTGGCATTGGTAACGGTCAGCTGATGGAGGTGGCAGGTTTGAGAACCTGTTATTGACACTGAAATTGCACGGGATTTTTCAGTCCCGATGATCCGGTGATGGAATCTTGCAGTTGATTAGCAAATGTAGTTATAGTTATGTCTTGCGGTCCTTCGAGCCAGGTAATCGTTGATTGGAGCCCAAGAAGTCAACATCGCTCAATGGATCAACAAGTTAGCGTTTAGGAATAGTAACGAGGTTCATGTAATAACTCTATAAGAATCTCTCAATGTCACACTCACGAGATATTACAAACGCTGTGTTCCTATTGTGGGCCCTATAAACTCGCTCCAGTCCACACCCACACGTTATGTCCAAAGCCACTCCCTAAAGTCCCAAGCACTCTGTTCCATGTCTCTCTAGACGTCTTTCACAACAGCAACTCCCATTTTAGTCACTCCTTGCACTTCAAAAACAGGTGGACGAGCACGATCTAAGAGGACATAAACACGATGATATACATCGGCTTGCCAAACACGATCCCACTCAGAACTCGGGAACCTCTCCATTCTTCCATCTTCGTGATGGATCATTGCCATAAAGGTGTGCATCCCGCCAAAACGCGGAAATTTTTTGTGTATAGCATCGATGAGTACCTTAAGACGAAATTAGTGAGCCTGCATAGTGCCATGTGCTTCTTCGGGTAGTAACACTGACAGCGAAATTGGTGGCTATGGGACGCGGGATAACGGTGGTGGGGTATTTCTTAAACCCGTCGACGTCGTTCTCGGCCGCACAGAGAGTGATGATGTTGTCGTTGATAGAGGGCATGATGGGAGGAAACGATGGTTGGGGTTGAGCCGCTAGATCTATAAAATAGAGCTCAGTATGTTACACAAGATTCGTGACTATTGAACAAACGCACGTTGTGTACGATTAGTAGGAAAAATGAGTCGTTGCGGGGTATATGTTTGAACCTGTGGAAGATGTGTGATAGCATTAGTAGTTCACAGGTGGAATGGACGGTGTTTGTTTGTCCAGGACCATCTGAGCAGCTTTTCAACGTGCAACTCATCAGCATAAAAAAGGTTAACTACTAAGGTCTGCTTGTCCTCATTCCAAGCAGTGGCAGTTAACGTTGCCGACAGCCGCTCACAGAAAGGATTCTGCATGGCTCTCAAAAGTGATCCTCCTCTAGGGGTTAATATTGTGTAGGAATTATATGTATATGTTAGCTGCTCAACTGTCCCAACTTTCAGTCCAGCTTGAATCCTGTTACCGAATATTAACAGTTCTCACTAGGTAGACTATATGGATCACTCTAGAATAACGACCATGATCAAAGCACGTATTAATGGATGCCTATATTGTATATCCGTCTCCGGCAGTAGAGAAATATCACTTTAATTCTTTAATCTTTGGTTTCACGCACACACCAAGTGGATGTTTGCCTAGATCCAGTGATTCTTTAATTACTTCCGAACATCCTAGAATATTTTGTTAGGAGGGAGGGCTGCAGCGGCTGAAGCAGTTGAAGCAGCTGAACTTACTTAATAGTATACTTTGTGTTGTTTGGGCCAACCGTTTTTCGTGCTATCTGAACGAACCAAACGGTCTACCCGCATCGCATTCAAGTATTATCTTCGACACCCTCTTGCTTCGATTCACTGTACGCTTCGACGAATAACTCAAGAAGGCATGAGGTGGATAACGTGCACTAACGCAAAACGGTTAGCGCGGGTGACATCTTGTACAAAAGCATCAACCATCACATTGAAAAGATTGTGGTATCGGTTGTATCTCATCACAAGACCCAAGCTTGTGATTTCCACAATTTCTGACAGTATATTGAAGCCTAGGACAAAAACCGCCAGCACGCGCCGTCTTGTACTGATGATATCATTCTAACTATGCCTGGGCGTGGTCCACCAACACTGCATTTAAGAACTCTTGTACAGGAAGCTTCAAGCCAGAACACAGGCACAAAAACTCAGGATAGATAGTTCAAAAGGTCGACCTCAGGTGGAATTACTTTTTATAGCAGAAATTCAAATGTGTACGGCTCTCATCCATCGAGAGTTCCGCAGTTTAGATACAACTTTAAAATCGTTCCTGTGAACGTTCCGAAATAAAATCAATTCTATAGACAGCTTTTTTCATAACCGGTCAGCCAGATGGGATATTGGTCCGATTCTGAGGGCGCAATATTAGCAGGCTTAGAACGTTGACTCATGCTCGGACCGAATGGGGTTCAAACCGAGCAACTCGATCTGGCCCAGCCTATGAACCACAGTTCGGTCCTTGACTTGAAACATTCATCATGGACGGTACCCATACCAACAGTACTTTCCTTTGTTTAAATCAGGTCCAGGAGAATCCCCAAGCAGAAAATTCCAATTTTGATAATGTTGGTGTCTGTACCTTCAGTCACAATGAATAATCGTCCTAGAGAGCGGCGGACGTTTCTAGCATGTACAGGTTGCAAAATTACCAGTATTAAATACAGAAATAATCACAACCATGGACACTGTGCATCGTTATCTATAGCCAAATTCACTCTCAGCTCGCTGCCATGACTCCTCGTATATTTTTTCATTTATTCCAGGATCTCATTCAATATTTCTTCTGGCCTTCCTTCACCATCCCACAAAATCCCCCTCCATCCAGCCTTTTCAGCTGCTTGAAAATCCTTCTCAAAGTCATCGCCAACGTGAACCTTGACCCATTCTATGTTATCATTCTCTTCCAGCCGTTTCGCCTCCGCAAACGCAGCCTCAAATATCCTCGGGTCTGGTTTCTGAAATCCAATATCATACGATAATGTCACAAAATCGATTTCTCCATTTTCACCAGCTTTAATATCTCGTCCGTGAGTGGGTGGGTAGTTCCTAACAGTGATGCCTAGATCTCGAAGAATCAAAGGCACCCGGCTATCCGAATTGGAGACCACACCGATGATGGTGTGAGAGTACATGGTGTTTGATCGAAGTGAATGAAGAAGAAATGGGACAGACGTGTGAAGAATATAGGCTGATGAAGTGGCAAAGTGAGACAGTAAAGCTGGAGCCAGAGATGGTGGGGGGGTAGTTGGAGAGAATGTGGACCGAATGACCTGTTGAAATGTTGAATTAGTCACCGAACAGTTATAATATCCAGCCCTATACAAATCAAGAAGCACAATTCCGTATTTGAAACCAGAAATTTATTGCTTACAGAGGTCCACCATTCTTCAGACTTCATTCCTACGTCTTTTCCATAGTTTGGAAACTTCTCGGAGAGAGTTTTGAAGGCTGCGAAATACAGCTATTAGTATAAGTGCGTGAAATTTGAATATCTCAAGAAGATCACGCCACCAAGCATGTAATATCTTTTGCCGTCTCTTGAGTCCTTTCATTCAGTGATTCTTGGCACAACTGTGTGTAAAACAGTATACTCGAAGTGCACAACCATCAGTCGTCGACATCAAGTCTCCTCCAGGTAGCGATCTAACACTCACAAATCGCATTGTTACAGCATATACTGGGGGTCCCATATACTGTAACTAGCTAGCAGCTCTACCAACATTCTGAGTTCATATAACGGCAGAAAGTTCAAATTACCTTTCTTAAAGTTCTTCTCGACGTCCGACTCCTCAACATTGACTCCATACTGTCGAGCAATTCTAGTATATTGGGTGGGGATCGCCTCCCGCGGCGTAAAGAGGGTTTTCCAAGCATCGAATGTCACCAGTAGAACCCTTGAACGCATCGTATATATCCTGCTTGGGGGTAGTTGTGCAGCTAGAGCCCGTCGGGAGTACTAGAGCGAACTGCGTGAGGACTTGGATGTTGGTGTTAGGGAGTAAGTTGTGGAAGCTAAGCCAAAAGTGGTGTCTCGGCGGCTCTGTCCCGAGTGCCTCGCTTTTTTGAACGTCAACGTCTACACTCCTTCCCACGCCGCCAACGAAACTCGTCGCTGCCCCCGCGGATACTTCGACCACTCTACGACACTCATTTAATCATCCTAGACTACTCTCATTCCTCTGCGACGCCTGCCAGCCGCGAAGTTTGGTTTGCAAGTCACGTTCGGAAGTGGCTGCAAAGCGGAGGGGCAAACACCAATCCACTGTCACTTCACCTTCACCACCTCAAACTCCGCCAGAAACTCTTTCAACTTTCGGTTCGCTTCTACATATTATCTTTTGTTCTAAGCCAGCTTAGTACTATCCCAAGTGGAGACTTCAGTTTAGCAGCTTAGTTGCGGATCGGCTCAAGTAACCCCAGATCCGGGGTTCCTTTGTGTCTTTGAGCACGGTCGGCTGTTGGCCTGGAGACTCAAACATCAACAATCCTCCAGATCAACAATAATTGATCTTCGCACCACTAATCAACGAGTAAGAGCATTTTGGGGGAGTGTGTGCTTAATTCAAGCGCTTCAAAACGCCAACCCTGAATGGTTCTCTACCAGTGGTACAGCTTTCTGCAGCTTTGGCATTTCAGAAGAATTAACCATCTTTAAGTCCATCAGAGGCGTTCAGAAGCTCCACACAGTGAACTTCTAGCGCTTTTCGGGCAATCAACATACATCATCCGCGAACATGAGTACAAGATTGCGGAGAAATGCTCCTGGAAGCCCTGTCTTGTCTGGGAAAACCGCTCAATTAGCGGTTTCCCCAAAGGGCGTCGCACATGTAGTCGTGGAGAATGATTTCCTTACTGTTCGGAGTAGGTATGACAATACCAAGGCAAGCCCCCCAGTCATAACCCCAGCATACCCGGATTTGTTGAACCTGTGGTCAACTGTAAGTCCAAATCGAAAAATAAAAGATGAGCACACTAACAGATAGTAGCTTCCCCCTAAAACTCCTGGAGTCGTCACCAGGAATAGCAAACGACCTGCCGAAGATGTTCCACTGAATATATCGAGTAAACCCAAACGTCAAAGAATCCTGTCAGAGAAAGCGAAAGCACTCCAAGAAGATGAGGAAGCGCGCCGACGGAAGCCTAAATCGATCAATATGTCTCCAGGTAATGAAACGCATGAGAAAATTGCAAGCCCCAAAACCCCCAGAGAAAAAACCAGTAGATTGAGTGGGCACACTTCAAATAACACAGGATCGCCAAAACAAGGCAATAACCGCACGCTAGCGACAGTGATGCCCAAATGCCTACCCCAGAAACCAATACCCATTTTCGTTGTTTCATCTGTTTCCACCGTCGGAGAAACTACTTCATCTCTCAAAGGGGTTCAGACAGAAAGAATGGTCCCCTCGCCTCAAGGCTGGTTTCGGCGCCCTGTTAGAGCCCTGAGGCCAGATGATATATCTATGGTACATCAAGAGATCAGCACACAACATCTTCGTCCCAGCTCAAAAAGGAACGATGCTAGTGATAGCATTGGCCGCCAGTTAATAACACCAATTTCCACTGCTTCACCTGTTCCCACCTTTGGAGAACCCACTCTACCCCCTAAAGGGATTCCGACAAAAAGGGAGGACACTCTAGACTGGTTTCAGCGCCCTATTAGAACCCTGAGGTCAGGTGATATATCTATGGTATCTATTGCCTCTAAATATAGCAGTTATATGCGCAGTCTAAAACCATTTCAGCGCCCAGATACAGCTCTACAGCATGCTGCCGACCAGATTATCAGAGAGTTGAATCAAGAGATTAGCCCACAACATCTTCGTCCCAGCTCAAAAAGAAACGAGGCTAATAATAGCACCGACGGCCAGTTTACTGCTCTGAGGCCAGCTGTTACATCTGCGGTATCTCCTAACTTTGAACATAGCAACAGGATACCTGGTCTAGGCTCATTTCGCGTAAAACCGACAGCAGCTCTATTGAACACTCCAGTATCCATAAAAGATAGGGAGGTGGTTTCTATTAGTTCTTCGCCCTCACACACGCCTTTACCAAATCGCCAGCAACAGGCAATCGACCCTAACCTCATTAATTCCGCATTGCAAAATGTGTCAAATATCTGCTACCCCGCAGAATCTAATTCGCCATCCTCTTCCAATAATGGTCTTCTTCAAAGCTGGGATACAAGCAGAGCAGAAAGTAAGTAGGCTGTTTATATCTTTGTGTGACGTATGATTTGGTCTAGGAGTTCTCAAAGTTCTTGTGTTCACTTATCTGACGATAGTAGAGCCTGAATTGGTTCGCAATGGCATTACTCAAGCACTATATAACGAGATTTTCTCCAAGAGTAGGTAAACTTCTTCCATGGTGGTTTTTAACACCCGTTGATTGGTACAATTAGAGCACAATGACACTATCGTGAAACTATATCACGATGCACTCCTCTACTTGCTCTGGAGAGCGAACGATAATCAAATGAAAATCTCAGAAGAATCTTTCAATCAGTACTTTTCTGATGCGGCAGCGACTGTGGAGAAGAAAATCGCTTTCTTGACGGATAACATCGCAGCATATTGTGCTGATGGCAAGACTGTCAAGTTTAAAACTTGGAAGAAAACTGGACGGCCTAGATTCAAAGGTATTCCGAAGCTCTCCGCATGCTCGGTGCCATGGACACCCATTGAGAACACGAAGGAGAAGAAAAGGGCAGACCGTGCAAGAATTGTCACCGTATCTGAAAGCCTTTCTAGCACGATACCATCGTCTAGGACTGTAATTGAGGCGTCAGATCCTCCGAACCCCGAGCGTGTTGGGACTCGTCTTTCCGACCCAATCATTCTCGACGATACGGAGCAAGAGCAAGGAAATAGCTGCGAGGTTCCTCCCCAACGAAATGCCTCTCCCGTGATCATAGACCTAGAGCCCGACCTAGTTGAGGTGCTTGGAAATATTTCACAGAGGCGAGTCCACGGCAGACAGTCGCCAGAAATTATCCTTGTGAGTGATGACTCAGCCAGTTCCTCGGCATTGAGCTCTCCACAACTCAGCCCATCGCCGAACTTTCGCAGCTCATCGCCAATGAGACCTCTAAGAGGCAGTTTATCGCAAGAGGAATTTCGTCGGCTGACGTCAGATTCGGGACACGACAATTGTATTGTTCAGTCTGAAGATGCCAACCGGATACTCAAGGACTTTATAAGCGCGAATAGCGATGTTTTCTTACGTGAATGGCGGAACGTGTTGGCTCATCTCGGCATGCCATGTGCCACCCAAAATGTTTCCCAAAAACGCTTCCGTGAATTGGGCTTGTCCATAGAGCATGTGGCTCGGACATGGATATACGACTTTCCAGAATTTTGGAGACCGGTTGGAATGGAGAGCCAACGAGTGGAGGCGTTTGTCGAGACTTTTATGGACAATTGGCTGTCTGACTCTACAGATACTATAACAGCCCCTGATAATACACCTGAAGACGAAGGCCTCAATATCGAGCAACGCCCGGAAGATGTTGATCACAATACACCGGCCATGGCAGTACAGGAAGGTAAACTACAGCCTCAAATAGCTTCACCGCCACCATCACCATTACTACCATCACCACCTGTAGACGATGAGATCAGCCATCCGGTCAGACGCGTTATAGATCTAGAGGGTCTAGACGACCAAGCGCCTATCGCCAAGTCAGTAATTAAGCCAGTGATTGAAAATAACAAGCCGAGTCAATCCCAAGCCAACATCAAAGTAGAGCAAGAGATGACTCCACCCGAAACCCCGCCAGAAGACGATGAGATCAGTCCTCCGGTCAGATACGTTATAAACCTAGACGGTCTAGACAACCAAGCACCTATCACCCAGTCAGTAATTAGACAGGCGAAGCCAGTGATCGAAAATAGCAAGCTGAGCCAGCCACCGACCGACATCGAAGCGGAGCATGAGATGACTACTCCAGAAACTCCACCAGAAGACGCGGCTTCAAACCGGGAGAACCAACCGTTGCCACCTCGAATGACAGATCCCTTCGGCCTACAAGAGGATGACGATGAGCCATCAGAAATTGCGGGAGTTTTGACTAGTAACAAGATACCACGGAAAGGCAGAGTTGTTACAACAATAGGCAAGGTGCGCAGCAGCGCAATTCTCACTGCCAAAGACTTCCAGTTGAATGACACCCTTCCAAAAATGCGCTTAGAATGGCAAAGGACGGCGTGGAGTTCTACTCGCCCACTCAGCTTCATTGCAGAGGCACGCGTAGACCCTGTAAAGAACCATACTTTGGTTCGCGAGAAGTCGCTCCCAAGGCTCAAAGACGAGGAACAACGAATAGCAGACAAACTCATCGCACTGGATGCCGAAGGCAGAAAGCTGAACGACAACTACGCGGAACAATTGACCAGTTCGCTGAAAGTTGACTGGGCGAAATATCAGGCAGTTGTGCAACAGCAACGAGCTGCCAATGAAGAGCTTTCTCGACGTCGCGAAAAACTCTCCAACGATGCTCTTACTATTGCAAAGGCAACTGAACAACTAAAATGGACACCTGATGAAATGGAGACTCCGAGTACGAGTATGGCATCGGCTTCAGATTCCTCAGATGAGGTATTGTTGCACGGTGGTTTTCACCGATTTGTTCCTCCACCACGAGGTCCTGGCGAGAGGGATGAGTTCCTGAAGGATCTTCTTCCTTGGGCAAAGATCCTTGATCCCTCCCCACCACCACTTCCTAGAAAGAGGAAGTATGTAAGAAAGAAGAGGCGATGGTAACTTTACGATGACGTGTCGAATCTTGATGTGTGGATTAGGGTTAGTTGCTTGAAGTTTTGGGCCGGTTTCAAGCTCACGTTCTAGGAGTTTCCGGGCTGTTTTGTTGTCATTGATCAATTGAGCATTTGTGCTTCTGTAGTGTTTATTTGATTTTCGCTCTGATTTATTCCATCATAACTGAGACCAAGGTCTGTTGGGGGTTTGTCTAAGTTATTTCTTGCTGCTTCCGTCTGGTATCAGAGGACAATCTTGTATGGGTCCGTTGATTTCAGTATTTCATATTCAGTGGCATCATGACTGCTATCTACCTATTCACCTTTAACACTCTTGGTTTCCTCTCTTATCTCCCTCTCAAATTATCCACTCTCCCCACCCTATAGCCCTCTTCTCAACCCTAGCTTGCTCTGCCCAAAATACAACTTCATGGGCCCTCACCGCTTCCTCTGGGGTACATTTAATATGCGTCCTCTGCGCCTCATCCACGTTGACACCGTCCTTCACAGCAGCAATAGCATCTACAAAGGCTACAGATAATCCTATATCTCCTCCACCATGTCCCGAACTCAGATGCTGCTCGGGGTTATAAACCCTTGTCTCGCCGCTTGCAAAATCGTAAACCCGGATAGTATTAGAGTCTGCAGTAAGTTCTCCTTTAGTCCCATAGACTTTTGTAACCCTCTCACAAATCATCTCGGTATGCGCTATCATGGTGAGAGTCGCGGTTTTTGCGCCGTGACGTGGTGTAGGGTTGGATTCATCATCATCGTCCCAGGAGAGAACCACTACTTGGTTATCAACCACGTTGTTCCCAGCCTCGTAAACACACCGGCCGTAGTATGGTCTTTCCTCTTCCCCATCCTCTCCTAGTCGAGAAAGAAGTAACTGCTTTGCGGACTCAAGATCAGCCGCATCTTCGATCTCTGGGGCAACGATCTTGTTTGGCCACTCCGTGCTCTGCTGAGAAATTAGGTTGTGCTCAATATAGATTCTCTTAGCTGAGTAGATGCAGCTTGGCTCTGCGGGGCACGAGAGGCAATTTGTGGCCGCACCAGCGGCAACAGGTTTTTGCGAGCGCCGGAAATGGACCAGTGATCCGTGTGAGGATACAGTGGACGGTATGTGTGGCGCCGTCAACCAAAGGATTAGGTCCAAATCGTGACAACACTTTGTGAGGAGGCTTGGAGCACCAGAACGCCAGTTTCCACTATTATATCAGCGGTGAGAAAATCAGAGAGAAGGAGGAGACAAACCGGACGTAGGAATGTGCAAAGTGCCAGTAACCAACAGGCTCGGTGTGGTTTATGTTTACGATCTCGCCGAGTACGCCTTCCGTCACAAGGAGCTGATGTAGCAGCATGTTGTGAGGGGAGTACCGCAGTACGTGACCAATGGCGAAGACGATCGGCTTTGTACCACCGCTAACTACTGAAGCATAGATTGCACGGCAATCGTCCAAAGTTGTTGCGAGCGGCTTTTCACAAAGGATGTGAAGATTCAGGGGACGGACAGCTTGTAGAATCTACGTAGCATGGGTTAGCTATGTGCCTATATACGTATGAAAGCAGGTTGTATCAACTTCAAGATGTGTCTCATCAAGAGTACAAATGCAAACCCCATCTACCTTCTTCCCCACTTCCTCTGCACCTAGAGCTACTAACTCGCTCCAGGAGCTGAAGACAAGACTATCATCTTCCACCTTGTACCGCCGCACAAATTCCTGGCGTTTGTATGGGACTGGTTCCGCGACGCCGACAATTCGCCCAATTGAGTGCGCTGTGATAGCCTTAGCGTAGGCGTGGCCGCGGGAGCCGGCACCAATGATGAGGATTTTAGGTGCGTATCTGGAGGACATGGTGGTGGAGAGGTAATTCAGTTGTGATGTGGGGTGGGGTAAGGCGGGGTAAGGCGGGGCTTATTATAACGTTATGAGGAAGGCTGTGTACTTATGAGCTCCTAAAGGCTGTGCAATCTCGAGTGCCAAGAAAAGGCTATGAAGTGTCCTATTTGGGATATAAGATCGGATCAGTCGGTGCAGAGTTGGGCTGCGGATTTAGCATGATGATGGGGGGCAGTTGATAGCCTGGTCTTATGTGAGTGGTCCAGTCGACCCCAAGGTCACAGTTCATCACTCGTGGTCAGGCCTTCAGACATTGGTTCGAACTTTTTAGTAGTTTCTAGTCAATCCCAAGGGATTCTAGGAGTAACGCGAACAAAATTATGGAGGCGGATTGCGAAAAAATAGGTCAAGTTTAGGCTATAAGCACGCATATTGGATTCTTGCATGTTCAACTCCAGCACGGAAATTTAAACCCACAGTAATGCAAATTGTCAATGTTTGAGGCCTTTCTGGAGGGTCTTTTGATACTTGACGGTCGAGCCATTCTCCACGGTGATTGAATAGCGCTAGCCGTCCTGTTACGCCTCAAATTGAGCTCGTACACCAGTTTCTCCGCGCGAACTTGCGAGCAAGGAGAGAAAAGTCTGGGCACGAAAGGAGCCTCAATTACTCTTCGGCGAAAAAATAGCACTTTCAACAATAAATCTCCAGTTATTGTAGTCTTGTACCCAGAATTTTCTGGAATACAGTATACTTATAACCTGTCATACGGCTTAATAGAATTCTGGCGATCGTTTCAGCTTTAAAAAGGCCGTTTGAAAGACTAAGTATATAGTATAGTGATGTGCATTTTAATTTCTAGTCCGGCCGGTATTGGGATTGACGGGCAAAAACTTTGATGAACAGAGCACACCCCAAGTAACGCATTATATATTTCGCAAATTTAACCGGAGTTTTAAATACTGTCTAACAATTTCTATATACCTCTTGTGTGCTTGATTATATTCACGAAGAGGTGGTAAGTTCCTCTGGTGGGAGTTGATCTAAGTAACATAAAACTCAAACAATATGATTCTTTGCCCTAACAGCATTGTAAGGTATATAATGGATGTTTTGTGATATTTGACACAGCGTATGCCCACACCGAAAAGACCATGTAGGATCCAATGATTACTGTTACTTAGTAGGTTTCGTAGCTAATAGTAAGAAACCGTTCGGAGATGCAATGATACGAACTAAAAGACTGTAGGATCCAATTATTACGGTTAGGTTTCGTAGCTAATAGTAAGAAACTGTTCGGAGACGCAATGATACGAGCTAAAATACCACTGCAAATCTAGTTGTTTACACTGGACCACAGCTACTGTGACTGTGTGTGCGGAACAGACCATTTTACTTCAAATACTCACCTCCAAGGAACCCAGATTGTGTTTTTGCATGATCGACCAGAAGTTATCATCCCTGATACCCAACTAGAGAGGGCATCACTCGATCTTAACCCAGAACTTAATATTTGGTGGGTTCTATGTTAAGTTTATAACAGAAACCTACCATATAAACTTGTCAATTCCACTTCATATCACATACTCCTCGATCATTTTTACAGACCTGCGTAATAACTAATGAACTAGGTCATGGCTTCATCACTCGTGACCGGAGATTTTCAATTCGACGATCGAAGGTTCTGGCCGATAACCTAATTTTAACTTTTGTTTCGCGGGGGCACTTGGTCCAGAACGTCCGACAGCATTTGCGTACCGTTACTTTCAGTAACAGATCTAGATTAGCTCGGGGCTGTAGGTAGGGCCCCCCATACATTAGCACGTTTCTGCTTCTTCCCCCACAGTCCTCTCTCCTCTCAAGCATGAACGTGACGATATTACGCAATTGTGACGTCACATCCATAGTTTCTTTTAGTCGCTTAAGACATCGTGAAGTCATAAATAATCACCCATTCACATTGACGATCATTCGAGTCTTGGCGCCTGACCAACGATATCACTCGACTTTGAGTCTTTGGACGTCTCGTCACGGCAAACCTCTGATATACGTCCCACACACTGATAATAGAAATCTTCCAGGTACAAAGCTGAAATTGACCTGACTGTGCCTGTGCCGAAAGCTATTGTAAGTCCGGTACACAAAACTCCCGTTCGTAATGGTTGGCGTAATGATCACATCCTGAAGACTCTTCATATATGTTGCGTACAAGCTGCTCCTCATCACTGAAGCAGTCTTCAGCCGCTGAAACAAACCCCCACCTTCGTAGTTCTAGTTTAAGTGCTGACAGTGTTATGGCACGAGTCTTCCGAAGTGTTAGCTAAAGTCAATATACAACGAAGATGATTGATTCGTTTCCCTGTGCTAATTTCAATTCTAGAGTTGAGTTGGGCATCTGAATGTAGAGCGGTTTGCTGGCCACTATCGCTTTCCTGCAAGGGACCAGGAAATGCTGAAGAGAGAGAAGTGAGAAGCAGGCTGTAAAGCCACCAGAAAAGAGCATCCCATAGCAAACCTGCCACTCTGTCAGCCACCTGCTAGCTCAGAGGAGTTGAGCCTCACACCTGTAGATACCCACACCTGTACATATGAGTACCGTTACAACCCACTTGGTATGCTCGTTGGATCGGATACATCATATGCAGCTGGAACATAGAGCCTCATGATATGCAGCAAAGGCATGGCGCGAGGTCCCTAAGAAGATATCTGCCTCTGTTCTCATCACAACATGCTAAACTCTATCCGATAGCTGGTTCTAATTCAGGCAAGCAATGTTTGGCCAAGGTGCTACCACGAAGCTCCACTACTATGGCCTTTTGATTTTGACTGAGAGTGATTCTTTTGGAGAAATCATGCACCATCTCGCAATTTGTCGAGAAGTAACGTTGTCAAAACAGTGTGTCAAATTGATGGATCCATAGCAGTCCCGCAATCCCCCAAGATGCGCACGACGCACCAAGAGCGGCGGAAAAATGGAGCGTATCAGAAAGTAGTATGACGAAAAGCTTTAAACGCGCCGGATATTTGGAAGCGTATTAGAGTTCTGTTAGGTGTCATCTGTGGACTCTTGGTGCTGTTAGTTGGTAAACGCGCTGGTAGGTAGAGTTTAAGCATTAGCTTCGGGTGGAGCTTCTCCACACGGGATTTCAGTTTGAGCCAGTGACATTTTTACTACTTGTCATGTCATAAATGACATTTCCCCGACGCATTCAAGGACTCACCGATCACTACCAGTCACTCTAAGTAGCTGTACTTAGAGGTACGTTAGGTAGGTATGGAAACCAACATTATTGATGTTTAAGGTGTTGCAAATGTGAGGCTCAACTCTCAGGCAGGTCTCAACATGATATCAAGAGAGCCCGATTGTGCAGATTCGAAAAGGCGTAAGTTCTAGTAGTTTCGGAGTAACTTCTAACCAATAAGCTCACGACACATGCGATACAGTTTGGTGCAGGTACATGCGCAAGGTTTTCTCGTAGGAGAGCCAAGACAAGCAGCAAGAAGCAGGAAGCAAGCAAAAGCATGCGATCCGGAAGAGACACCGAGATGGCTGCTGGAAGCGATCCGCACCCACTACTGGACGAGCTTCTTGATTGATTGATTGAATAGCACCCGTTGTAGGAATGGGAGGGAATAGTACAAGTGACGAAAAGGCTGAAGTGGTCCTGAAGATGGGTTTCCCAAAAACAAGGCGGCTCGGCGCTAGCATCAAAGCCAGCCACTAGCACAGAACAGGCTTGGCCCGCTGCTGAATGAACACTAGGTCGGCGATGGCACTGAGATCATGGCGATTCGCATCAACCAACTACCAGCACCACCTCACTTCTCCTCACCGAACTCCCGCACGAAACAAACCCAACCCAACAACTACGTACAGCCGACGCCGCTATTAAACCTTCCATCCGCCTCCGACACCGTTTCATTGCTGGGAGTAGGTCATCTACTTTACTTTTTCTTGCTTAGATTGCGGAGACGTTGAAGCTCGTTTACCTACGCTGTCCCTGATCTCGGGTGAACAGCGGGGAATCGACTAGTCAAGTGAGGTGGTAATTCGACACGAGATAGGTCCAAGGGCTTCTCTCAACTTTTCTGTTGCTACTCACACCTTGCTTACTTGGGCTGAATAGCTAGTCGCCTCCTGTGATTGCCTGAGTTTGAATGCCCGTGTAAAACGCTGAGTTGTTGGAATTGAAAGGAGACTAATAAAAATGCAAACGCAGGGCTTGGGCAGATTCTAGTACCATATCCTACCATCGCTTTCTCCTCACGTCTCAACATCGAAGGAGAACAAAACTTTCATCTGCCGTTCTCGTCGCGTCGTCTCAACCTCCTCCGCCATATCTCTCGTGTGTGACCCACCTCGCTTTGTCTGACTACAACACAACACCTGGTCTGTTAACATCATCGGTCCCGCCTTGCTTGTTTGAATAAAAAAGAAAGTCTGCTCAGACCTCGTCCCACCGCTGAAACAGCTTTCGACTGGCCCCGCTCTCTGCCGATACCTTCATTTTTATCTCCGCCACGATTCGTCGATCATCATGCCGACTTTTAAAGGTGTTACTGTCGAGATCCACTGTCCCAAAGATCCGCCGACCGATGTCGAGAACTTTAACTGGGCACAAGTCCAACATGGTGCCGTTTCCGAGCATGGAACTTATAAGCTTCGCCATACGCCCAAGATAACATCTTATATTCCTGCCGTGACCAACTGCCCTTTCGCCGTTTCCATAACGATCTTGGATAGCTACGAGCCAAAGGTCAAGGGTGACGATCGGGAGTCATTGGCTGCCTACGTGTACTTTGACGGCAAAGCCAAGGAAGAAACTGCTACATTGCTACGAAGAGGAGTAGAAACTTGGATCTCTAGTCGATGGATCGAGGTCAGTGATGGCCAGCTAGCAGAGCGAGAATTCGTTTTCCGCGAGGTCGGACTTGAGAACTTCTTCAATACACTCGACATCTCCAAAGACAAGCAGACAGAGTCGGAGGCTTCGGCGATCAATCGCAGACATAGCATGCCTGCTAGTATGAATGTTGTCGAGGAAGATAGCGAAACCAAAGTGCCTAAATTGAAGGAATCAGCGGGACAAATTCGAGTTGATCTATTCCGTGTGAGATGCGAGGGTCCTGTCCGAAGGGGTGTCTGGGGTGACATGTTTAAAGATCATCTGACAAACGGTAGCAACCCAGACGGTAGTGATATTGGAGGCGATGTTCATGTTAGCCATACTGCTGGGTAGTTGCCACCTTCACATCCGGATTTTGGATGAATTTAATGCTAACGTTGTGGCAGATTTTCTGAACCTAAGCCCCTAGACAAGGAGACTGTTTCTACACAGTCTGTCAGCCACCTCGACCCGGAAGGAGTCGTCTTTGCCAGCTTTGTCTTCTTCTATCGATCCGAGCATCAACTCAAAAAGATTGGCCTGATTAAGCCTCCACCACATCCAACTCGTTCGATCTCCACGAACAATACCCCCATCAAGCCCAGCAAACCCGCTGCGTTTTCGTCGTTGATGTCAGATTCCGGAGAGGTCATCCCCAAGGGTCCTGATCTCTTCGGAAAGGGACGAAATAGCTTCGGTGACTTTCGTGATTCCATGCCTGAACCAAGCAAGCGAAAGCCGAACAAGAAGCGTATCAGTGGTTTGAACGATGATGACGACGATCCCCTCATGCCAGACGAACTAGGTCGTGATCTTCGAGATATGGAGAGGGAACGTAAGAAGACCGCCGAGGAAGTGCGAATGGAAGATGAATTGGCCGCAGAAATCAGCCGTGTGAAGCTCAAGAGGTCGCATTCCAGTTCGTCTCTCAAATCTGAGAACCCCGAAACCCCGCCAGCCATGGAGACTGTGTCCAACCCGTTTTCCCCGATCAGTCAGGCTGGACGGTCGTCAACCGCCGACAAGGAGCCCGAGACACCCGCGAAGAAGAGAAAGGGAAGCATGGATGCTGATCTCAAGAGCCCGTCGATTCCTTCGCGAGGCCTCAGCTTTGGAGGACTCTCAGGAGGAAATGAGGGTGCTTTTGGCGGGCCCTTGGGTGCTCCACTGGTCATTATGGAGGAGGAAGAATTATGAGGAGGTGTGATATCCGGATTCTTCCTTTCTTGTCTGTATAATGAGTTTTTACTGCTGTGGTTTTTCCTGCGCAACACAGCGCTTTTGTCACTCTATGTTCACCTATCCTTTCATTTTCATTTTTTACGACTTGATTCCTGACGGAAAGGGCTTGACAAAAAATGCAGGCCTTTTTCCCGACACGGGGCTTTTAACCTAGACCCGTACAACATGTGCAATGGGGCTGGACGTTTTTTGCTATTAATCACCTAGTGGTTCCCAAGGGTGCGAAGGAGGAAGCTGGGAATGGGGAGACGGGAGGATAGATGTGGGTTTCTTCTATGATCAGAGCTGTGTCGGTCCGCACCATCTGTGGGGTCGATCCGTCTCCTTTGTTTCCCTGTCTATTCTTTCTACTTTTTTGGCCTCACCTTCAAAAACGGAGCCGGCTGGTGTATTACCTTTTTTTCTTTCTTTTTTGCCTTGAGGTGGGATGAGGTATACGGAAAACAAGGCCTAGGGGAGATATCTTTTTTCTACATATCCTTCGGATTCATGTGGGGATTTTGGGGTGGAGAAATGATGAATGGATGAAGGCTAATACGAGAAAAGTCTCCTTCGAATTTTTTACACTACACTTATACGAATTGATTCCCCCGCAGATATATATACACATAAGTATCTACCCTACTACTTAATATCTGGCCAAATGTTAGTTAAAGACAAGAGAAACCCATACACATATGTAGAAATGGAATGGGAGTTTGAATCCAATATCGGGTGTCGAGTGAGTAGGTGTGATTCATTGGAAAATGTCATACAAATTGTGGCCTCTAAACAAGCACAAAACAGTCGGTATATCGACTATCCTTGCGTTACAAGCTCTACGAGAACCTTCTTGCCCGTGGAATCCCCATTTCGTTCCTCAAACCCTCTGTGAGATCCTAAGGTCTATTTCGACAGTCCATGTTGAAAGTATCTAGGATAGAAGCATCCCGCAGAACAGGTAAATCCACTCCTCTGAAGCTTCCTCAAACTATACTCATCTTCAAGTCCAGGGACGTCGTCGTGGCGGCACACCTCGCGCAGCAGGAAATCCCACAATGTAAACACCAGGAGTCCAGGAAATCTACGAAGCGTCCAACCATCCAAGAATCTGGACTTCCATGGCAGCACAATGGCTCAGCGGGGTTACACCAGGGTGGAGGGTACATCATCACCTAGTCCCTCCGATATGTTGCGTATCTCTTTACTGATTCGGTATCAGAACAGCCGGTGGTTTAGAAGATTGCTATGCCGGAGGTTCAAACCAAAGTTCTTGAATTCGAATGCGTAGAGTTGTAAATAACCGCATTGTTGTGTAGTAGATGGGTCTAATCATATTCGAATCATCATGAAATTTAAACCAAAACAACGAACAACGCCATAACTCCGGACAGTCACTTTTGACCATCACTTCCTGGTCGTCACTTATGACTATCCGAAGATTTGGCTCTTATTTTTGGACACCAGTAAGCCTGCCATTTTTCTGACTTAAATAGGCCATTCGAGTAGTGTCGTGAATTTGTTGAGTTCTGAACACAGGCCGGAAGAGGCTAATACCAAAGTTTAGATCATGGTAGGAGTTTTGGTGCGAATTTTCATGGGCTGGAATACAAGTTACTGTACCGAGTATTGAGCTTTGGACGTAATTAGAAATCAGTGGTTGTCCAGTACGCGCATTGGTTGGTTTCGTGATAGGAATCAAGTAGATGTCTAGATGGAATAACTATGAAATCAGAAGTAGATATGTATGATATCTCATGAATTCCGAAAACGTCATATAGAGTAGCATAGCTATCTCGCCCATTTTAGCTCGTATTTTTAAATAGCGATTTCAGCCCATACTCCAAGTCTGAGACATCTCACCAGTGCAAATACTTTAGCCTCTACTAACAACTTAAACCTCTATTCTGACCATGTCCGTAACACACTGATCTGTAATCACACCCTGTCCGTAACTGAAACGGTCAAAATCAAAAGACCCCGTCCGAAGCTCAATGCCCGGTACAGTATCACCAGAAAGAACTTCAAGTTCATAGGTCACACATGGACTTCCGAGGTTCAAACCATCCCTAGATCACGGCGCGGTATGCTCCAGGTTGCGAGCCCTCACCGTACGGAATACATACACGCACCATTCAAGATGCCTATCTCCCAACTGTGTTCCTGGAGCTGGGATTAATGTGAGTATGAGAGCGAGAAAAGGACGCTGTTGCATTGAATCTTTTTGGTTGAGTATGTATGTAGTTGATGAAATATTTTTGTAAGGTTGTGTACATTCTGGTGGATCAATTTCGATGTTTCCTCCTCTAAAAATAAGTGGCAGAAGTTCGGACAGTCATGAGTAACAGCTAGGAAGTGACGGCCAGGAAGTGACGGTCAAAAGTTGCTGCCCGGAGTCGCGGCGAAGGAACAACGTTTACGCACACGAGTGCTCAGTCGTGCCGCAACTTTGTAAGGACATGCAAAAGTGACAGAACTAAGCCACCAACCCAAAACTTGTTTCATCTCTCCATCTTCAAACTTGATCACAATTTACAGAGCTTCTTATCAAGTTCGTAAACCTGCCAATCAGTGGATGTATCTGCGGTGATCATGAGGGTTAGCGTCATTGAAGGAGCACAACCACAAATAGTGATGCATAACTGCCTGTTTAGTGATAAGTCTAGCCCATATGTGAGATGAGCTTACGAATATCTCAAAAAGAATTCTTAGAATTCACCTCGTTCGCCCCGGTCATATCCGCTCACTCTAGTTCAGGGTTCAGACACCAGATATCACCCCGACCTTCCAGCCTTCAGCCTTGTTCTCCCTCCCATCCGCAACCTCCCGGCTGTGAGTGGGATTCCAGGCTCACGATGCATGCCCACAGGTTGGGATGGTGAACTATAGACGTGGCACCTCCCGATGGCTTCCGACGGCCGCGGTGCTTTTGGTATCGGGCGAGTGCCAATAGAATCCAGAACACAACGGCTGGTAACAATTGGGATAGAATCCCACTGTTGTTCACGCCGAGCCACCGGGAAGCTAGCTTTTGAGACCGGAAATGATCTGCAGGATTGGCTCTCCGGGCGATGACGTGCTGCGGAGAGAGCACTCTTGAGTACCGCAGCTGCAGAACGAATACCACGTCGGATAGAGAAATCTAGAATAGTGGCAAGACGTGATGTCGGGTGCCAATATCACTGGTTCCCTTGGCAGCAGGTATTAGGTAGGGTGTTGGTTGAATGCTTAAAATTCATATATATAACTTCCTCTCTGGCGTTGAACCTGCATCGCAGCCCGTGATATTGATGAAGACACCACTTATTGTGGGTATGTAAACCCCGAGACCTCGTGACGGTGCCTGACAGTGCTCCGGCGGTAACTAGAAAAATCCGATAGCCATCTTCCGTGAAGATCTTACGTCCGACCATGCCCAAGCCGGATGCATATTTTTCCATACATAAAAGAAGGCTGTGCCCTCCCAAACCATGGTACCATCGATGCATCCGCGGGTTTCCTTCAGAGTAACGAAAACTCCGGCGTCGAGAATAGAAGACATGATCCGGAAATGATAGATATACCTCCACAGACCCACCAGAGGCTATTGAGGCTGCTGTAGCATTGAGTGAACAGCCAGGGAAACCCTAGTCATCAAAGTTATAGTGTAGCCTTGGCTCGTGATGGGAGACAGCAACAGGAGGATTTGTTTATTGCCAAGGACAAGAACTGAAACGGCGGCCTAAGGATCTGTCTGTCAACCTGTAGGAGAAAAGTTGATGGACTGTGTCGGAGCTAATTGCATGGATACTCTACACCGACTAAGGGCGGCTGTGCAAGAGTGCAGACGATCCAAGCAAGTTACCACCCCGACGGCTGTGGAATGTTACCGCTGTTCTCGAACCTGAAGTGGTCGAGGTGCCCTAGAGTATTGTTGCACCGCAGCGAACTTAATCAATACAATAACCGTCTATTGATCTCGCAATGGAAGATGGGTGGAGGCTCGTTCCCTGGAGAGCGGGGTTCATGGGTGAGAATTGATTGGATCTGCACTTGATGCAGCTTTTTTGGTTCTAGCAGTGCCGATGAAACCCCAAAACCAGTTACTTACCCCTGATCGGAAGCCAGCGCTACTCTAAACATAACCAAATCGTCCATCTGCTCCCTCTCCGTCTGCTCGCAGATGATCGCATAGCAATGATGGTAATTCTGTCGGTCAGAAAATATCCAACTGCGAGCCATTCGTTCATTGCACAATATAGCTCTCCAAAAAGTCTAGTTCCATTAGTATTACATTCTTTATTTGTCTATTTATTTATTTATTCATTGTTGTCTTATTACATCTCTCCACTTCGAATTCTTGGCTCTCACCTTCCGAATTTCATACTAAGTAGAGACACACATCAATCTGCCCTCCAGCAACTACAACCAACTAGCACCAAAAACAAACCGTCCGAGTAACTCGCTCGTACAGTTCTGTCTGCGATTCTCCCAACTTGCCTCGTCTTTTGACCCCACGCGTCCTGCCGTTCGTCGTTGTCGCGCCTCTGGAGCTGTTGACTCGACCATCGATCCAATTTCGGCGGTCCTCTGTCTCCAACTTCGGGGGTCAGCCTTGATCCCAGCCAGCTTGTCGCAACGATGGAGCACCGCTTGCCTCTGCCCCGTGAAATGGAAGAGGACGAATTTCGACGACTCTCTTTCACATCTTCAGTAGCACAGCGAAACTCGGTTGTATTCAGCCATGTCCCTTCTGTACGGGAGCCAGAAAATACCTTCGAGACCCCGCCAGGGGCACGATACCACGAACCAATAGATGTATTTGCGACGCCGACAAATTCGCGACCTAATTCTTCCCACGGCTCTCTGGCTGATGCGTGCGAGTTCGGGGCCGATGCGACGTCAACACATCGGGGCTCGTTGACATTATCGGTGCCGAGGTCATTGTCGCTTATATCGGTAGCAGATGGAGGATGGGGGCAATATCGTCGTTCAATATCACTACCTCGGTCGGCGACACCTTCAATATCAGTCGCTAGCTCTAGTGGATCCATAGGGTTGCGACGTTCCAATACTGCAAACACACACACAACAAGTACCTCGTCTATCATATATTCAATACCGTCACAAATTTCGGGATTATCGTCACCGCCAAGTCCAATACAATCGATCGCCCCAGTCAGGCCTCGATTCGACTATAGCGGTCACCAGCAGACACTCTCCGTCGGTGGGTCGGAGTTGGATGATGCTGATCCGTTTGGTGACGGCTTTGAGATTCCGGTGGGTGATGGCTTTGCACCGCATAACCAAAGGACGCCAACTTCGTCGGCAGCTAGTGACAGTGGAAGTTTCGGAAGTCTACCGCCTCCTTATACGCAATATCCCGGATTTATATCTCCAAAGCCTGAAAACAGTGAAATTGATCTTGGTCTTGCTGTAGTGGAGCCCGTTGCAGGTTCTGGAATACCCTTGGCTGAAGACGACGGCGTGCGAAGAAGAAGAGAGAGCAGAAGAGTAACACCTGTCGGTGGTGTTGGCATAGCCGAAGAGCGCAATGACATGGATGAGAATGCTAGCGGGGCTGCAAAAGAATGGCATCAAAAGAAAGTGCTAGGTTCACGAATATGGCTTTTTGTTCTTGCGGCAATAGCGGCCTTGTTAGTAGGTATAGCTGTTGGATTGGGAGTTGGTCTTGGAATTGCACGAAGGTCGGAAAGTGATAGGTGAGTTCCTCACACTAATGATCGTGATTGAAGTAAACTGACTATTCAAGGGATCATTCGCCCACGTCTACACTTAATAAAGCAACTAAATACCATCCACCATCGCCCGAACAAACAGTAGCACCTAAATCCGATCCGAACAATCTATATCCTAACATTCCTGTCGGGCAAAATCTAGTTTCACCTATCGAACTCAAAACCTTTAGTTCTGGCTGTAAAATAGTCCGCACAGATAAAACATCACCAGCCTACTTTAAGTCGGGATCCACCGGCCTGTGGACTTGCAATATACCTGCGAGCACGTTATTATGGGATATTGACGTTTATCCGGCAGACCTTGTGGGTTCGGAGTTAAGCAAGCTCAAGAGTGTGCCGGATACTTTGACGTGCGCACATTGGGAGAGTAGCACGTGGGGAGGATATATAATTTCAAGCGAGGAGGGCGAATATAATAAAGAAAAGAAGAATACCGTTTACCAGACGCCTACTGGAGAAAGAGTTCTGTACTCCGCGATGCACGGGTTCCGCGAGGGCATGCAGGGTCCGGCGTTTTTCCGACAACCCCTTGGTTTTAGGAATGTTACTTGGGAGTATTCTGAGGGTATTGAAAAGAGGGCTAACCACAATGGACCACTCACCACACTGTCATACACTTTCGGAATATTATACGACAAGACGGTTATCCTCAAGGAAACAACAATGATCCAAACATTCAATACCAATGGAGACAATGATTTAAGAAACGGGAACGGAATGGAATTTACGCAAAACGAGAAAGTATGGATGTGCGTATGGGAAAAGACGTTGTTGGAAGTTGAATTGATGGTGAACGAATCGTCTATTTCGCAATTACGAAAAGCTACCGCTGCCGCTCACGGAGGTGGTAGTGGTGACCCCTACGAAACGGACCTGGACGATGAGGATAACAGCAATTTTTTGACAACTATAATTGTGGGACTCCCTACATCACATCCTAAATCGAAACACCATTCATCAACAGCTTCATCAACAATAGACTATAGCGCCAAGCCAACTTTCCCTTCGAATTCCAAACTTAGTGGTGATGCTCGTCTAATCAAGCGGGGCCAGACAAAGGGGAGATTCCGCCACCTTTCTCGGAAGGTTTATATGAAAGAATCTCGGCCAACTGAAGACCGCTTGCGGGGTGTTTTGGGCATTGACCGCACTGATGATGACCTTGAAGGACGTGCACGGCCCGGTGCCGTACGGTGTCGAAAGATGTTAGTCCAAGACGATGGTGGGCTGGTAGAATACACAGCGGTTGGGGAGGAGGTTGAGGTGAGATTAGAGGAGATTCTGACCGAGGCGGAGTCTCTGGAGAAACGGGATGACGAAACCGATGATGATGATAGTTCATTCCCGGCAGACACTGGGTGCAGCTGTACTTGGGAGAGTTAATCAGGGTGGGGGGGCGATGCGACAAAAACTTCGTGGTACGCTGAGCGGTACGGGCGTTTTCGGATTTACGTATTCATTTTTTTTGGGTGGGGGTTCACTTCTGGACACATCATGCATACGAGCCTGCGGGCGGATCTTGATACTTTTTTTTGTTTATTTCTTTTAGGTTTTCGTTAGCCTACTATTTTTTGCTGTCATGTTCTTGGTGTTGGTGTTGGCATTGTTTTGGAGCGTTGTTATCGTATGGGTCCGCGTTTTGATTTCTTGCGGGTTTTTTTATCCTTTTCGTATTCTCTATTTCTTTTACTGTCCGGATATGGGAATACTCTGGTTAGTTGAGTGGTGCCTCGCTAGCCACACCCTCCCCCTCCGGCAGCACCGTTGGGTGGTGTGTGTGTATAGATATCATAACTAGGCCAGTTTTTCTTCTGGTCAGTTCGTTTTTTTTCTCTTTGTTTTTTGAGAGGGCTGGTTACGGGTGGGTGGTGTTATGAGTAGCAACAAATGGATGATGGATCGGGGGAGTTGAAGTACTCTAGGTAGTGAAAATAATAACTCCAAAAGAAATGGAGAATACTCCTGATGCTGTCTCACCAATAAAATGGTTAAACACACCTCCTTCGCCACTGATCGTCGGGATTCTTTTGACAGGTCTTCAGGCTAAATGGTATGTATATATAAATAAATATCACGGGATGCTGCATGCATGTTTAGTTTGACGGGGGCCGCCCGCGTTTTTGAACATTCCTGCCCCGAGTGACGTTCCATGCCCGCGTATCGAAATGCTGCACTTTTCTGTCCCCAGTGAACCTGAAGACACCAAATTCGAAAATTACAACTACACATCACACCTCTACTACCATCTCCACCATATTCATTATCTTCACCATTATCTCCGCCACCTCCACCTTCATCATCTTCCTCATATTTACATTTCATTCCATCCATTCCACTTCTTCACCCAATGACAACTGCCACTACAAAGATCTCAGATGACTCAAAAACGTCTGCACTCAAAGCACCACTAATGAAACGTCCCCTCGTCAACAGAGGTGGACCTCGAAAGCCCCAGAATGTTTTAACGCACAAGGCTACCACCACCACCAACCATCGAAGAGATGACCAACCACAGCCACAACCACAACCACAACCACCACCGATCAAAAGAAGCGCACCCCAGAAAAACCAAAAACTAGATCCTGCTGGCTACGCAAATTTAACAAGCAAGCCTTACGAAGAACCTGTGAGGTTCCAGAAGCTACGTTTAACGCATAAGGCTACTCTCGCTGTCAAGTCTGCATCGAGTAAGGCTACAGGACAACATCAACCGCCAGCACCCCAGAAACGTCAAATGCTAGGTCTCGCTATCACGATGGGAGAGAAACAACGACAGCAACAGCTACAGCCGCAGCCTAAGTCTGATGTTGGTGGGATTAAGTCTGCCACAGCGAAGATATCGAGTAAGATTGTACAACAACCACAGCCGCAGCTGAGTTTGATGCATAAGGCTGCTCTCGGTGTCAAGTCTGCAACTACAGAGACTGTCGGTGGCAGTATCAAGTCTGCCACAATGAAAATATCGAGTAACGATGCACAGAAACGACTACAGCCGCCGCCGAAGGGAAAGAGAAGCGGAGATGAACAACTCGCAACCGGTGGAAGACCCCAGAAACGGCAGAAAGTGGATCCTAAGAGCGGAAACACGACGAGGCTTGATACAGCAAAACCAAAGCCAATGCTTGATACAGCGAAATCGAAGCCGAAGAGACGGATCGTAGAAACGGCGAGGAAGAGGGATGCTGGAAAGCTCGAACCAGGAATCAATCAAGCACAATTCAGGAACATCATCACACATGCCATTCCACCCGCCAGCCCTACCACAATCTCCACCATCCCACCCACCGTCCTACCAACCAGCACACCCCCCACCCTACCAATCATCACACCCACCACACTTGCCATCAACATCCCTTTGCAAGCGGAGGAAACCTCCATCCCCAACGAAGTAGCATTATCTAGCTGCGCCGCCGTCCCACTTACAAGTTTCCAGCGTATATACGCACAGCGCTGCAAGGAGCATTTCCCTCCAGGAGTACGGGGGATTATGGGTTTGGGGCTCTCGTGGATGCTTCAGAACCGTCGGGAGGATAATGAACGGGCGGCGATCAAGGCAGCAGCAGCAACAGCGGCGGCAGCGGTGGTAGGGGAGAAGGGAAGGAAGTTGCAGTAGCGGCGTTCTGTTTGATCTTACGAGGTGTGGGCTTTTCATCGCTACTGTAATTGGGGGGAATGGAATGGAAGGGAAGGGGAGGGAAGGTTGGGAGAGAGGAGTAACTGAGTTGAGTCGTGCTTTGATCCACGGAAGTTGGTGGGATAGGGGTGATTTGTACGAATATAATATGCCCACAATGAGAGTTTGAGTTTGCTGCTTGAATCTTCACCCCAGTGGCTTTCGTCCACAGTTGGAGCACTTACAAAGTAACATTCCAGGAAAGCGTTACTTTTCCATTCTCCCTATAGATTTGTCTAGACGTGCTCAATGAGGACGTGATACTTGTCGTTTAATGCCTCAAGACTCAGCAAAGATTTTATATTGAATTGCCACATCCTTATAGAGCCGTTCAGGGATAGATAAAGAAGGTTTATCCTTTTCCCATACATCATCTTTAAATGAATCCACTGGCACAGTTTCTTCTCTCATAACCTCCTACCTTCCTGACCAAATATCTATAGCCGACTAATCAACTTCATCTTTTGTTTCTCTAATTTTCTTAGTTCTATGAACAACCCGTGGTGAGTGGACGCGGACTGTGCTCAGTGCAGTTCAATTCGTAGATCTCAAGTGAAGCCGCCCTTGGTCTAGGACGGTTGTAGATGCATGCCGAGTGATTCGTTATGGTACGCGCCAAGCCAAAGCAACCTCCACTCATCTCAAGCTCTCACAGACAACGTAATTACAAAACACTCACCACAATCAGTTCCCCATGTCAGGACCTCACCAATTCCCCAACGTCCGCGACAAGCTCAGCGCGCCCTCCAAAAAGTCCGCATTCGAGAAAGCGCGCCTCGAGGCCGAAGAGAAGCGGAAACGCGAAGAAGCCGAAACCGCCGCCGTCTACAAAGACTTTGTCGCTTCGTTCGACGAGGGCCCGCCAGACTCACCCGCGTCTTCATCTGGATTCCCCGGCCGTGGCGCTGGATACGTACGTGGAGGGTTCCGGGGGGGTGCTCCGCCGAATGGACCTGGAAGACGACACTTCTCGGGTGCACCGTCTGCGCCGGTGAGGCCGCCGCCAAGGAAACGGAATCTCGGGGATGCGTTTGAGAGGGATGAAGAGGAGGGTGGAGTATTTGGTGGGAGTGTACCGACTCTAAGTGAGAGGGAGAAGAGGAGGATGAAGGAAGGGAATACGGGTCTACTTGCGTTTGAAAACTCGGGGCCGAAGCGGAGGGAGCGGTATAACGCCGCAGATGATGATTCTGGTTCGCACCGCGCGCGTACTCTGTGGGATGGTGGGTTTTGCTAACGAGTGCAGACCTCGATACGGCAGTCGCTCATCCAAAACCTACACTCCTCCTTAGCTCCATCCCTCCTACTATCACGAAGACGGCAATAACAGATCTTCTCTCTTCGACTTCACTCAAGATCGACTCCATCCGTATTATCCCCGCGCCTCCGCCCCCCGGACCATCAATGCCTTCACCGTCGATCCGTAAAGCCGCATCAGCACTAGTTACTCTCACCTCCGAAACCCCAGCATCTGACATCGACGCTGCAGTGTCGGCGTTGAACGGACGTTACATGGGCTACGGGTTCTGGCTCAACATAGTACGGCATCTCTCCTCCACCGTTGCCGGCTCCGCACCCACAGGTATCCCCGTCATCGGTTCGCAATCCAACCCCTTTGGCGCAAAAGCCCCGAGACCCGCCGGTCCGGCTGGTAGTGGTCGTGGGGGTCCTCACCGCGGCGGCTTTGCTCCACCATCAAGCTTTGGCCCTCCCGGCCGTGCGCAGCAACAGCAGCAGATTGCTGCTCTACAGGTCCACGTGCAACCCCCGCAAGATCTAAAGACACTGAAACTCATTCACCGCACCATTGAAACCCTGCTCACTCATGGCACTGAATTCGAAGCGCTACTAATGTCCAAAGATGAAGTCCGGCAGGACCCCAAATTCGCATGGTTATGGGACGCAAGAAGCCAGGCGGGAGTGTATTACCGCTGGAAACTGTGGGAGATTGTCACCGGATACTCAATCGACAAACCTTACACGCCAACCGTCGACATCTTCGACTCCGCCAGCGCAGTATGGATTCCGCCAAAAAAGCCGCTGAAGTACGAATGGGCGGGAAGTTTGAAGGATGTAGTGGAAGACTACGAATTCCGTAGTGACGAGCTAGATGAAGGCGACAGCGACCACGATTCACACCAGCACAACGACGACCGCCCGGTTGGACTTGTAGGTGGGGAGGCGAAAAAAGCAAAAGGCTATCTCGGCGTTCTGGAGCGCGCAAAACTCATCCACCTGATCTCACGCGTACCCACGACAACCAGTAAAGTCCGTCGCGGCGACATCGGCCGCGTAATGGCATTCGCTATGGAACACGCCGAGGGCGGCATGGGAGAGGAAGTAGTCGAAATACTCGTCTCAAACGTCCTGAAACCACTCGCCTTCACGAAGGCGGCAAAATCAGACTCCCCCTCAGACTCTGAATCAGAAAGGGAAAAGGAAAAGGAAAAGGAAAAGGAAAAGGAAAAGGAAAAGGAAAAGGAAAAGGAAGACGAAAAACCAGATACATCGTCCGCGAAGATCGTTGCACTCTGGATCATCTCCGACGTGCTCTCAAACTCGTCGCTTGGCGTCCGCGCCGCATGGCGATACAGACAGCTCTTTGACACTGCACTACGGGAGAAGAAGGTTTTTGCGCGGTTGGGAGAGATCTACAGGGAGAGCGGGTGGGGACGTATGAAGGCCGAGAAGTTCCGGAGAATGATTGTCGAGGGCGTATTAGAAGGCTGGGAGGTATACACATCCCCCCTCACCCCCCCCCCCCCACACACATTACTAATATAGAGATATATAGAAATGGTGTATCTTCCCACAAACCACCTACGAAGCCTTCCTAGACTCATTCCTAAACTCCCCAAACCAACCATCCGACAAGGAAAAATCACGATCCCATACCCCCACTGCCTCCTCCTCCACCACCACCGCACCTGCCGCAGCTACAAAAAGTCGCTGGAAAACGGTCGATGCGGCTCCGAGTGTTTTCAATCCCGCATTGCCGGTGGAGGATGATGATGAAGATATTGATGGTGTGCCGATGGTTGATGATGACGATGATGTGGATGGTGAGCCGATGGTTGAAGATGATGATGATGAGGATGTTGATGGGGAACCTATGGAGGAGGATAAAGTGGAGGAAGAGGAAGAAGAAGAGGAGGAGGATGGATATGAACCGCCTGCTTAGATGTAATGTATATAAATGCGAGAATTGGGGGGGGTAGTGATGGTGGGTTGAGGAAAAACCGTGGAGAAAATAGTAATTGGGTTTAATATGGCTTCCATCAGAAGTCGTTCTCAAACCATGCGGCAATTGTATAAAAATATTAAGTATCCTCTTCCTACTCTTTGAAATTCCACCTGAGCGAAAACCAAGCCGCCGCAGCCACCCATGTAAAACATTGGATGAGATTAGAAAAGGGATGGTCCAACCCTGTGAGTCTACGTACAGGGATCTACTTCAATCATCTGATCAATGGAATCACAGAGGAGCGTTGTAACGTGGGTTAGGGCTAACCAAAGACATGAAATATAGAAGTGCCAATGAAGCCGTGAAAAGTGTACCGTGTAACAGAATCCTTTACCCCGCCTTTAGCCTTATCATGAGGTGTTCCACAGCATAGAACTAAAGTTCAATCCTTTTCATAGCACTCAATCCAACCAACTATAGCTTTCGCCGAGAAGTTCCCCGCCCGCCAGTCTTCCATTTCTGGCACTATGCAGCAGTTATAGCAAGGCCGAAATACCATAAAAAAACGAACACATTAACTGAAACACATTAACTGACACGTGCGAAAAACAAAAATTTAAAGACCACACTAATTTCCATCACAGCTTCCATATCTGTCACGCCCTACACATAGCGTATCGGATTATCAATATTTCCCAATTTTTCTGTTAGGCAGGTCCAGTACCCATCTCATGATACACAGTTCCAGACTGAGGTATTGGTGTTGCATACTGCTGTTGCGGTGGTGGGCTCACCGGTGGAGGAGGGGGGGAGGAAGTGTTGTGAACTTCGTGATACACAGCACCGGGCTGTTGGAAATTCTGTTGCTGTTGCGGTGGTGGGCTCACCGGTGGAGGAGGAGGGGGGGAGGAAGTGTTGTGAACTTCGTGATACACAGCACCGGGCTGTTGGAAATTCTGTTGCTGCTGTTGAGGGTACTGTTGTTGCTGAATTGGCTGTTGGGGATACTGTTGTTGTTGCATGGGTTGCTGGGGATATTGCTGCTGTTGTACTGGTTGCTGGGGGTATTGTTGTTGTATTGGCTGCTGGGGATACTGTTGAGAATTCCCCGTGTACTGTGGTGCTACCGCCTGAGTACCATCAGCCTCGATGGCTCCGGGGACCGCCGGTTGTGCCGATTGGTAAAATGCCTTTTCTGGTACTGGTGCAGGTGCAGGTGTTTGGGTTTGGAGAGGATAATTAGCCTCCGGCTTTGGAGCTTGAGCTTGTTGAGGTACAAATGCCTGAGGAGTTGACGGTGTCTTCTTGTTGCGATTGATGACGAAGAAGATTATGCCTGCAATGAGTGCGAGGAAGAGAAGCCCTCCGATCACTCCTCCAACAATAGCGCCGACGGGAGACTTCTTCTTCTTCTTCTTGGGCGAGTATGAATATGTATATGAACCTGAATCTGTTTCCTGGCTAGTCGAACCCCCCGTTCGTGTACCATAATCATAGTCAGTCCTTGTAAGTGATGCAAGAATCGAACTGTAATATGGATCTGCAAAAATTGAGCTATAATATGGATCGGTTGTCAAGGCGTAGATTTCCGACAGCAGGGACGAGTAATAAGCGCTATAGTCGGCAGTGTTGGTGTAAGCGTATATACTGCTTATAATGGAATCCCAGTCGGTGTTTTGTCTCTTGCGGAGTTCTCTGCACCATGTCAATATACCCTCTAGCAACGACAATCTCATGGGGCACTTACGGATAGCCGCATTGCATCGATACCTGATTTTCGGAATCTTTTTCGGAGAAACATTTTTGGTTAAGAGGGCAACAGAAACCATTGCCGCAGTCGACTGGGCAAGGGGCCTCTGATCGTTTTTTGAAAGCAGGAGTAGCATTTGAGCTACGCTTCAACAGTTCTCTGTACGCTTCGAATAGTGGAGGATGTGTAGGTGCAGGTGTGATTTCTGGCGTAGCTTGGGCGCAATCTGGTGTCGTATTTGCAGGCGTGATCTTGGGTGATGGCAATGGTACTACCTTGGCTGCTGCGAGAGCTGCCATGGCAGCCAAGGCGAAAATTCTCATTATTCTTGTTGATAATGAGTGGCTGAGGGAGTTGGTGAGTGAGTGAGTGATCAACCGTGTAAAATAGAATAGATTCAACAAAACTGGCGATACTTGGTAGTTTGCAGTGAGGAGTGAGGAGATAAAGAAGCACAAATGAAGGTGAGGAGTCTAGGCACTGGGTAATCTAGGCACTGAGCCTGCGCAGAAAAGGAGGATTCTTATTGTTGCTTCGCGATTGTCGTACAAAGCTTGCGATTCCCTGTCGCAACAAGCGAGTCGAGCGGAGGAAACACGAGTGAGCCCTGACCTCAGCCTCAGGCTTGCAATTTATCCGGCAATTTGGCGAACTAGGGGGAACAGCAAGCGAAGATTCAGCTTTCACAAGATATATTGTCAGCGCCAAGCGCCAGCACATTCGATCACGATTTATCACTTCACCTCATGAAACAGGGATTCGAAACGCCATTACAATAATAGCCATTACAATAATAGCCATTAACACAAAAGGAAGAAACAGAACGACAATAACAATTATGAAACGGCCATCTATATGTCGTCATCGAAGGGGTCAAACGCCAAAAAATGTCTTTCTACACCCATCCCAGCCTTCCTTTACCTTTAAGTACAGCTAGTTTTTTTCGGATTTTCTCATCTCAAACACGATGCTCACCAAGTGATATAGCGGCCCGGAGCCCCTCCATATTCTGCAATCTGAGCATAGTTGGAATCTCTCGGTGGTGTAAGATTATCCGCTCCCAGAAACTCGAATAACCTCCACAATTTCCGCCTCTTGATATCTTTGCTTCGTCCAGTAAAGGTGCAAAGCAGCCCATAGGAGATAAGAATGCGGTCCAGGACGCTCACTAAAAACCGGTTAATCCAACACGGGAGAGAATGGACTAGCAGACTCACTATCCATGGCCTCAAATTGGTCGACTGTCAGGGCAAGGCCGAAGTCGATCGGAAAAGTTCCATCAGATTTCATCTTCGGATGTATCTTTGATTCGAGACGTCTGTCAGTCTGGAGAATTTCGTGACAATGGACTGCATAGCGGTGCGTGTGAACACGAACCTGGCTATAGTTTGATCCAGGCTGGATCTGGCGGTTCATCTGGTCGATTTTTCGATGGTTTCTGGCAATACAATTAGTCTCAAGGTCGGATTGTATGGGTTCAAAGAAATACTGGGACTCACCTTCGAACCGTATCAACGATGGGCACAAAATCCATATCTCGTCGGCTGCTGACATAACATGTGTCTCTTCCACGGCATTCATATGCGTGATGGACAGCTCCTCGACGGAGAACACCCGTTGACAGATCCCGGCGGACGGCCACTGCCGTTTCGGTGCTATGCTGGCGTCCTCGGTGGTCGCGGGCCATGTCGTGGAGCGTCAACCCTCTCTCGGCGGTGGAGGCATAGCTGAGGTCGTAGTCGTAATCTTCACGAGTGCGGAAGGCTGCCATTGTGAAGGATTCTTCTAAACGGGTGTCTTTATAAAGCTAGTCTCCTGGGAACGGCCTCAAGTTGGTAGCTGTTTCTTTGACTCTGCGGATATCGAAGAAATGCTAGAAAGACTGGGCTAACTTATACATAAATTCCACTCTCCAGATTCCCAACATTAATATCATGGGACATGCCTGACACCACAGACAAAACAACAGCAAAGCATAAGGCGTATAGTATCTCGGGATCCAGGAGAGCCATAGGAAAGATACCAACGTTCGAATGCATCCCACGTCTTACGATTTTCCCTAGTAATCTGTAGGGCCTCAACATGCGAACTCGCCGTTAGGTCCGTGTAATCCACTGCCACGAACACCAGTAAGCTGCAGAACATGCGGCCTCCCGAAGGGGTGATCTTTCACAAATGCAAGGCGAAAACGAAATTCGTCGTATGTATCTTAGCCCAGCGTACCGAGGCATTGACAAGGCTCACCATATTTTATGCACAAGTAATCAAGCTCTCTAACTGGGGTGAAATTGCACTGCCTTGACGAGTCACTCCAAATTGTTTGTCAATGTACGTTTAGCCCTGTTCATCAATTCATCGATAACTCGAGATCCAGACACAGAAACAAAAATATCTGAATCCGAAAGGATCAACATACTCCTTTCGCCTCTTTTTCCCTTCCTTCCCTTCCCTTCCCTTCCGCTTTTCCCTTTGGCGAAACCTTCACAAATTATCCCTCATCCTTATCCTCAGCAAAGGAACGAACAAGAAAATGGTCCCTAGATAACAACACATTTCTTCCCACCATGCCGGAACCCTACATCTCCTTGCGCCCTCTTCTCCCGGAACCACCGGGTGTAACCTGCATTCGTCCGTGTGCTCTTGTACCCCAAAGCCTAATGAAGGACTTACCACTCGTTTGTATTTATTAGGCTGGATGTACAGTACATCCCGTTTGAATTTTGGACGTTCCAGAAGTTCGCATACCCGCAGGATGGGTGTCCGAGGTATTTATTTATATAATTCTGCCTCTTCCTATAGCTACGCATGCACTTTCCCTGTGGTGAGACTTGTCAGATCTGGATATGGTATCCACTGTTGAGATCATGAGGTGTGATAAAGGATCCGTTCAGATTGACGGGACGCATGTGTCGTGTGTGATATACTGTTATGCCTAGTTAGCTGTCAAAATACTGTTGTGTATACTAGTTAGCTGTCAAAAATAATGGAATGTAGATCCGATCATCTGGAAAATGACCACAGGAGCCTCGTGAATGCTGGCAGAGCATGCTAATTGTGGAGATGGATTGAACGCTAGATGAGTTGGAATTCGAAAAACATCCCATGCGGAAAGGCGAACTGGAAGAACGGAGGTATTTTCGTGAGAGGGGTTTGATTTTCAGCGAGCTTTACAGGAGAAATGTATCTATTGACATACTTTACCCCAAATCCTCCCTCCGAGACTAAAGCTAAGTGCGGAGCACGAAACATCTAGAGTAATCCAACACAAGTCTTTCTTGTCCGCAAAAACAGAGCAACGCCGCCAAGTAAATAAAAACATAAGTCATCGACAATATAATAAAGCTCTAATGAAAAAAAAAACACAAGCAAAACGCCATAAACCCCTAGAGTACACAAGAATTTCTTCTATGCCTCAAACCTCGCAAACAAAACATAACAAACCCCTCCCATCTATACACCCACGCTCTAGCATTCACTGCATTACTAACCGATCGAAAAGCTCTCTCCACACCCACACTGATCCTCTACCCCCCCCCCACTCGTCAGCTTCTTCCTCTTTTTCCACCAGAAGGGGGGACATACTGATATTAGGATTCTTAAACACAAACCTAGCACTAATCTTATCCTCCACCCAATTCATCTCACTGCCAATAATACTAAACAACGCCTTACTATCTATCAAAACCCTCACTCCATCCACACAAACCTCCTCATCAAATTTCCCCGGCTTATCAACATATTCCAGATGATACGCTAACCCCGAACATCCCCGGTTCTTGACTCCAATCCGGATCAGCTTTGGACTGGGCTGGGAGAGAAGCCGCTTTAGTTGTGATACCGCGGAGGGCGTGAGGGTTAGTGCGGATTTGCGTGGGCGGAATTTGGTGCGGGTTGCTGGGGTTTGGGTGGGTTGGGTCGTTGGGGCGGGGGCGGGTTGTGTTGTAGAGGCGGGCTGGGTCGTTGAGGCGGGTTGTGTCGTTGGGGCGGAAGCGGGGGCGGGGGCGTGCAGAGGTGTGTCGGGGAAGGTGGACAAGGAGGGCGGGGTGGTGATGCCCGGGAATGGTGGGTCTGTGGAAAGGGAGGAGGAGGTGTGCGTGTGGGTTTGTAGAAGTCGCTTGCCGAGGGAGTTGGAGGAGTAGGAGGCTGCGCATTGTCGCAGTGGGTGTGGTGCGGCGGCGGCAGCGGAGAGGGCGCGCAGCGATGTCATGGGCGCTATTAGGCAGCGAAGGGATGACATAGTCGTTGTTATGTGTGAATGTGTGTAGGATTGTCGATATAGAAAGATGGTGGTTGTGGTAATGTTGAGCTGTTCTGCGTTGGTGGTGGTTGAGAATCGGACGAAGGTAGAGTGAGTAAGAGCAGGCTGCGGGCCGAGGAAGCGGTAGCCAATCATAGAAATCCTATTACCTTGTGGCGACAGGATTCGCGCGTTAGCTGCTGAAGGCTTGGCTTTTCTTACCAATTGGAACCTAAGCATCATCACCCCATTCGGCCGTTTTATGGTACGAGAACGTCCCATATCTTTCTGGCCTGCAGCGAGTGATGTCTACTAGCAGTCAGTCTTAAGCTTTTCTCCCCGCAGATTTTCATCCCGCGAGTGACGGAATGTGAACGTGTAGAGGCAACCCGTACGACAACAGCATTCTCTTAACCCCCTTAAACCCCTTTAAACCCCCTAGCAGAAGCGCTCAGTAAAATCTCAGCCCTCAGCATTCCATTATTTCCTCTCTACGAATTAGCTACGTTCGTTCGTGAACTCCTACCCGCCCTGTCAAACACCGGACCGGCGAGATTCTATTGGACCCTCCAACTTCCCTGCTGCCGATCACTCTAGCGGGAGGGTGTGGGACCTGCATGACATAAAGTTTGTCTCCGCAACCGAAAAGCTTACCAGGAACTATCTCTCGTGCTCGGTGCCTTGGGGGAGTTCTGCAGGTCCATGAGCGAGAGAGATGGGACTATCACAGCAAAGAGTAGCGGTCATCATATGAGAACACAGTCCACGGGGTTGATTCAGCCAGAAACGAAGACTTCGGGAATGGAGGGTTCGAGAAGCAGGGCAAGACGGAGTGTGTGGATTTCGACGTCCTTTCGTCCAAGAATATGACCAACGGAATGAAAGACTCGATGAAGAGATGTCTGATTGGTGGATAGTGGGACGGATAACCAGGCCCAATATATTCGCATACTTGAAGAGCTGCAACTACTTTCGATAGCCAGAAGGGAGCTCAGGAAGATTATTTGTTACTTGTAGGTACTCTTGAAAAAGCGTAAAATATTGGCCCCTGCTTCCACGTCTCTGAAGTTTCCATCTAAGGACCAATGCCCGAGAGGCTTTAGATGATTCCACCGTGAATTCTAAGAGCTAATAATCTCTATACCCATCAGTGTATGTAGACTGGCGTGGGTTCATGTTTTGCGAGCTGGATTTGGTATCGAGTTCGCGTTGATGGTAAACTCTGACGAGTGGACTATCTTCCTTTGAAACACATACTATAGAAATCACCCCCCCCCCCGCGCCAGCAGTTTTGGGTGTGGCTACATAGCTCCACGATCACTGTTGTGTCATCCATATATATCTGCTCATCTTCATTTTGCACATATGTACTCGACCAGGGAATACAGATTTCGATGACTTCCCTAAGGTGGGCCAAGCGTTGCATTTAGCTCCGCTGAGTAACTACACAGGGCATAAACCGTAATCCTCTGACTCCAGAGCCCAAGTACACGAATTGTAAGTCTCAAGCACTAGTGGACACCGGATATAATATCGAAAGGAGCATTGCAGTATATGTGCAATTCCGCGTATGAATGCATATTGAGGCATATGGTCACATATGCGGAATTGCACTTGCATTTTACATACTCTTCCTTGCATCATGTTCAAGCCACAACACACACTTTTGACTTTTAACCTATTGATAGTATGGTTCCCAGCCTCGCTGGAACAAGACTATCACAATAAGCGGTGTAAAGAAACATTGATGGGCTACAGGGGTGGAAGGCCCCAAGACCGAGTGGCTTGCCCTGCAGCTGCTCCAGGGCAGTTGTCAGATGTGGAGCGATATATATATATATCCAGAAAACAATGCGCGCATTCTCCGCAGCTTGTAGAGTATAATACTCGGAGCAGTCTATGCCCGTCTTTGCTGTATCCTTACAATTCAAAATACAATCTGGTATGAAAAATGATGTGCCATAATCCTTGAGTAAAGATTCCAGTCTGACAGACGCAATTATAAAGATTCGCACCACCAAAAAAACCCCAACTTTCCTTCAATAATTCCACACACACAATCATCATCATTTGTCATGAATTCTTGCAAGAAAACGAAACTCCCGCCGCGTAACAATATTCGACCACATCCAGGTATCCTCCCAGACAAAAAAAAAAACATGGCAAAAAAGTATCACACAGCCCCCCATCCAAAAAATCAAGCACATACGCATCCCAAGGTTCCGAAAACGAATGGTAACAGAGAAAAAAATAAATCGAAATACACCACACACTACCCACTCCCCACAGTCCCTCCAAAAGTCCCCTGCATCCCTGGCCCCTCTCCCACCCGCCCACTACCCAAACTCTTCCCCCTCTCCCTCATTCGCCGCCCCTCCATCAGCCCCCTCAATCCGCGCTTCTGCAGCCCAATGATATTGACATTCTCCCACCACTCCTCGTCCTCTACCGACCCTGGCAGCGGCGGCATATTGGAAGTATAATCTTCCTCAGTTCCCGACGCAGTGCCGTTGCCATTCTGCGCGGACATGTCATCATTAGGATTTTTATGGTCCATATACACCGCCTCGATCCCGGAACCGCTACCGGCTGCCGTTGCCGCAGCGTTAAATACTGCGGCGGCGTTTTTGCCATCGAGTTGTTGATGGATACGCTCGACGGTTGCTTCTAGGAGGCCTTCGATCCGGTATGGACGCGCGATTTGAAGGAGGGAGCAGAGGATGGGGGCCATGACGGCGGGATCTCTGGGAGGAGGGAGGGCGCCGGTGTATAAGTACTCTGTCAAGGCGAGGACCACGGAGTGGCAGTGCGGGAAGTATAGGGATCGTGGTCGGTCTATGGGATTGTAGTTTGCCGTTGTTACTGGCAGGATTTGTGAGTGCGGGGTACCTACTGGGGCGCTGGCGGAGAAGGATTGTGGTGTGATGGTAGCTATTGATACAACGCGGCCGTTGGGGTCAGGCTCATGCTTAGTTGCGCTCAGAAGATCGATGAAGTAGGCCCCCCAGCGTTTCGATATCAGTCTGGAATTGACGGGTATGCTCTCGCCCTCCATGCATATAAACTCCATATCGCAGAGCTCGGGCATGTTCATGAACATTTTACCGAACTCTTCGGCCGCGGGGGAGAATGTCTTTTGAACTGCGGGGGAGGAGGTGCGCCGCCAGTTTTCGTAGAGGCCGAAGGCTTCTAGGTCGACTTTGCAGAGATTTGTGAAGTTGATGCGTCGGTGGTTGTAGTCTTCTACCAATGACCGCCCCCGATTGCCGAGGATTAGGAAAGAGCTACGCCGGTTCCAGAGAACACCGCGGTTCCAGGAGCCTTGCGCGAAGACTTGACCGGCATCGATACGAGACCATACCAGTGTCCGGAGGTCTAGGGCCCAGAGTGCGTACTCTTGCTTGCTAGATGTGAGATACGTCCCCGACACCACGAAATGGTTATCTAACACTCCTCCATTTGGAAACCGTAGGCCTGGAGGTGAATGTGGTCCGTTCATTGCCTTCTCGGTCAAAGTCCCGTCTGGTAATCTAAGCTGTAGCTCAAGTTTAACATCCAGGAAGTTGTAATTTGAGTATATCAACATAGCCCCGGGATCATTTTGCGGCGAACTTCCGTTGACAGCTGAAAGTGCTGGGTCATCGGATTGTCCGGGGGCTGGTTCAGACCCGGCTCCAATCTGTGAAACTGACAGACGATTCCCTAGAGGCGCCACTACCGACCTGTAAGCTCCACATGAGCGATCCAAAGGACTCTTAGTCGTCCATGTCAAACTCCTTAGATTAAAGACATTGATCTCCTCAATATAATGATTCGCCGAGTCCTGGCCCCCTACCACCACCATCTCTGCACCACCAAATCCATCAAGTCGTTCTCCGCCCACCACTGCCGCAGCCACGGCATTCGCGGCGCTATAAAATGCTGTACTCGGTAAGATTGTGGCACAGTGCGCATATCTCCCTTCTGGTGGATTCAAGGCGGGGATAAACATCCATGTATATGTGGGTATATCGAAAACGTGGATATCGGACATGACCATGACCTCACTCTGATCCGGCTGACTGGCACTCAAACTCTCTGTCGCCTTCGCCTCCCCAGCCGCACCCGTATTCGCCGGTGACATCCCGCCAAAACACACTAGCTTTGAATCGCCGAGAGCGCAGACACTGTGAAAATACCTAGGCGGTGGTATTTGGCCGCGTGTTTCCAACTTGCGCCATACCCGCGTGATCAGGTCGAGTGCGTACATGTCGCTTGTAAGCTGGGGGCGCGAACGCGACAGGATACGACCGCCAAAGACGTAGAGGACATCGCCAACGATAGTGGTTGAGGGGCCGACTAAAGGGGCGGGTTCTCTGCCGGAAGTTTTGAGGATGGTTGAAACGAGAGTTGAGAAGTTTTGGGAGGACGAGGGCTGGGATTGAGTTTGAGTGGGTGTTGAGGCGCGATGATCTGTGATTGTGGTGGCAGCCATGGTGGTTGGTTGCTCAGATTGGGAGTCGTCGAGTACGAGTAGTTGATATTTCCCAACGGTTAAAGCCAAGCACTAGGTACAGCAGGGTCCAGGCGCAAATGGAGCAAGGCTGGAACGGCGGCGGGTTTCATGACATTCTGGATCTCGATTGCATGAGAAAAGAGCCGAAGAGAAAGTGGAGGGATTAAGCGTTATTAGAACAGAGTATCGCCTATCAATACACGCGTATCGAGTACCTATCGTTTCGTCTCATATCAACCGTTCAACCCTAACATCAGTGGAGTGATCAATGGAGCAGTTGATTCCAGTATAAAGAATTCCACCCAACCCACAATAACGCCAAAGAACATACAGGAATACTCCATCTAAAACAAATGCCCATCGTACATACTACACATAACACTGTGCCAGATTGTCTACTATATCCATCTATGACACAGGATCCACGATCATAATGTCTGTCCTATCAGGCATTGATCGTTCTCTCTGCCGTCCCTTCTTTTCTTCCTCTGCCTCTTCTTCCTCCTCCCCGAGAAACACTGTCAACCCACTAAACGCCTCATGCAAGCTTCTCTGATACCACTCCGTTCGACTATATCCTCCAGCAGCCACCTGTGGGAGAGACATAAAGTCATCGATCCACTCATTCTTTGGATACTCCTCCAGCAACTCAAAGTAGGTGCTCTTATCGTCGACACCTTTTCCAAGGGGCTCCCACTCCTCCTCTTCCTCTTCTTCTCCCTCCTCCTTCCCAGCATTTGCCAGGAATGAGTTCAATGCCAGTTCGCGACCTTCTCTGATACCCTTCGCATTCTCCACGTCCAATCTCGCCTTCCTCCTCCTCTCTTCGGCACGTTTCGCAAATCCGGCCTTGATCCGCTCAACCGCTTCAAGATCACCCTTCGACATAGCCTCCAACTGTGCACGCCGACTCATCAGCGTCTCCCTCTTCTCCTCCTCAGTCTCAACCACCGCTGCCTCTCTAGCAGCTCTCACAACCTCCTTCTCGGCCTCCTCCCTAGCTAAGAACGCCATAGCCTCCGCCTTCTCCCTCTGCGCATTCCTTTCAATCGCCTGTCTATTCGTCTCCTCGTACTCCTGTAATAACCTCTCGGCAGCTTCACGCTCCTTCTTATTCCCATTCACAATGTCAAATGTTGTCGCCTCCACCATCTCAAGGTAGTCATCCCACTCCAGCTTCGTTGTAAACTCATCCTCGCGTTTGTTGAAGACCTTGGCAACTCGTTTTCGAACGTCGACTTCGCGCTCCACCGCGATGTCATCGAATGTCTGTTTCCGGAATTTGGCGGCACGAAGACGCGCGCCGCAACCAGCTACCGGACATGTCCCTGGCCCGCCGCCGAAGAGACGGTCGACACATGAGGCACACATTTTGTGGTAGCATGTTGGCTCTATGAGGAATTGGATTGCTGGGTTGAGGTAGCGCGAGGATTTGCAGACGGGGCAGTATTCGTCTAGTTTTGTCAGAGGAGACAGTGTGGAGGGGGTGAGGTATTGTACCATCAGATGTCATAGTGGTGGCGGCGGCGTTCGGCGATGTGAGATGGTTTGGTGGATGCTCACAAAGAGAACTGGAGCTTGAAGGTCGACAAGGATGATTACCTTGTCGCACTCCCGTGACCTGGGCACTAGTGAAGGCTTCATCGTTGAGCACTCACACTCGAAACTTGGGTTCAATAATCCAGGTTCCAAATTTCTCAATTCATAGATACTCAAAGCTCCAATAAGAATACCATCAGCCTTGCTACAACACAGCCTCCCTCCCTTACGACGTAAAGAAGCCAAAAAGCCCGAAACCCACACAAACAATAGACGTCCAAAAACACAATCGCCAAAAGAAACAGCACGCAAACTGGAATAAGTAGTTGGTATCCCCAAACCGGAAGATGCAAATAATAAAAACCACAGAAAAGAAAACGTAACACTACTACAATAAGACAATCCTATACTTCCAAAGACCTAATAAGATCCTCCGTCTCCTCTCCCACCTCATATTCTGTTTGTTTCTCCCGATCAACAAACTCCTCGTTGACATCATACAATGCATAAATTTGATCCGATTTTGCATCCATCTCCGCGACGAGCTCGTTCATTTCCCGTGTCAAGGCCTTGCGTTTCTTCTTCTGGATCGCCGGGTCTAGCTCCATGAATTCTTCGCTCCTGCGTTGATACATCCTTCGGATTATTAGCTACGGCCTCCCACATTTGATAGAAAGGAATACTCACAACTTGAGATGTCTAAACTCATCCTTTAGTTGCCTCACGACTCGTTCCAACTGGGTCTTTGGGCATACGCTTGGTCGAAGTGTTGGCTCTTCTTCGAATTGACCATTGGGAATAGGACGCTGGGAGGCAGGCTCTAGCTCCGGTGCAGGGAAGAGACAAGAATTATCGACATCCTTCAGGGGGTTTTCTCTTTCCGCCTCTTCCTCGCGTCGACGGAGTTCGTCATACCGAACACATACGGTGCATTGTTTGGGATCATGGTTTTCGGTCGCGGGATCGACGAGAGGATTAACGGGAATGGGAGCCGAAGGCGGAGGTGCATTAAAAATTACTCGAGGACCAGTGGCAGGTTCCTGAGGACCCGAACCGAATCCTTCTTCAACTACCGGCACAACTTCTGGTTGTTTAGGTGGCTCCTGAACCTCAGGTGCAACAACAGATTCCCGTATAGTCTGAGGTGTAACGGGCGGAGCACTTGTCGGTTTCGGTGCAGACTGATTAAGTGCGCCCTCGTGCTCGCTCTCAATTTCCTTTTCTAGTTCGCGGATCTCTGTCGCATCTCCATCCATCATGTAAACCACCTTGACAACTCTGCGACCCTTCTTTGGTTCAGCCGGTACGGCAGTCTCAACGACACGCACAGGCTGAACAGGTTGAACAGACTGCACAACTGGTCCAGCTGCTGCCTCTCGCTTGGTCCGCTCAGCTTCTCGCCTGGTCCGCTCAGCTTCTCGCTGTCGCTGAATCTCCCGTTGCCGTTCTTCCTCTTGTCTTGCTTTCTCTGTGGCTGCTGCTGCTTTTCGCTTCTTGCGCTCTGCATTGATTTCCTTTGCTATTCGGCGGATCTCTTCTGGGGAGATAGACATTGTACTGTCATCGGCTGCAGGTCCGGGGGTTGGGACTGGGACTACTGGTTCAATTGGCTTAGGTGCTGTTGGCTCTGGCTCTGAAATATGCTCTTTCTCCTTGCCCTTTGATTCTGGTGCAATCTCCAATTGTAAAGTCTCATCAGGTCGTGAGATCCTTGATCTGCGAGTTCTAGGCATTGCAATAACCCTCTGCCTGCCGTCAACTTCCACCGTCCTGGTGCTGGGAGCGGGTGCTGATGGAACTGTGAAAGGCTCAGTCCGACCCAAAAATAAATCCGGCCTGATTTTCCTAAGCTCCTCCTCGACGCGTCGATCAAATTCCAATTTGACTTCTAATCGTCTCTGCTCTTCTCGTTCTTCCTCGGCACGTTCTCTCATGAGACGCTCCATCTCCTGCCGTTCCTGCTCTCTCTCCTCCTGTCGCTTGATAGCCGCATCACGCTCGGCAGCTTCTTGTGCCTCGTTATCTCGCCGGGCTGCCTCTCTCATGGCCTGTTCCGCGATGGCAGCTGCTTGTCGTGCATCCCTTGCATATTGTCGCAGTCTCTCCTCACGAGCACGATATTCCTCTCGTTGACGGGTTACGCGCTCTTCTGCCTGTCTCTTTTCGTGTTCCATCTGCTCCAATTGGCCATGGAGGTCAAGATTGGCAACCTTCAAATCTTCGTTTGAAGAGATAGCCATGGCAACAGAATTGATGGCAGAGTTACGTTCTTCTTGCATATTCCGAAGCGCGATCTTAGCCGTCTGTAACTCGTGCTGGATTTGATTGATATCTCCTTGGAGGGTAGTGATGGTGGATTCCAGCTCTATAAGACATTAACAATGACACGACTTGAAAGCTGTAATGGACTTACTCAGTTTCTCCATCAACCAATCGGATCTGGCCTTCTCCTGCAGATCCATATCACCATCTTCACTGCCACCAAAGGTGCTATCCGGTCTCCCTCTCGTTCGGATATGCTCCTCTGCTAGTCGTGCCCTCCTGGTCTCCTGTTGATATTTGACCTCTGCTCTCCTAAGTTCACTCTCCAATTTGGCACATTTTTGCTCATTGGCAGCCTTGTTGCCTTCAAGACTGGTAACCTTCTCTTGGAGCAACTTCATAGCCGTCAACATTGCCCTGGTATCGTGGGGAATTGGGATAGAATCGATGGGGTAATGTGACTTTGCAGCAGCACCTTTCTTTGTAGAGAAACGGGTAGGTTCATTGCCGGAGAAAAGATCAGTCATGTCGGGAATATTAGGGATCATGAAAGTGGAGGGCTCGAGGTTGAGATTACGTGCAGGTGGCTGGAAAGTTGGCCTCGTATTAGGACGTGGAGTTGATCCGGCATCCTTCAGCTGTTTCAGTGTTTGTTGGAGGTTGATTGTCTGCGTATGTCCATCTAGTCCTAACTCCTTCAAGAAATCAGGCGTCGACTTGAAAGATTTGGGAATCACATCAGCAGAATTGCTCTTCCGGGTCCGCCCCAGTATAACCGGAAGATCATCTGTAAGATCTTCGTCCTGAGGCTTTCTTCCAGTAGGACTGGATGCGTTATTGCGTTGAAACCTCGTATTCCCAAACCGTTGCCGGCCAGCTGAACTTCCGATATCGGACAAGGCATCTTCCTCCGAATCTCTCGGATCTGTGGGAGGGTTGACGAATCTTGAGGCTCTCGATCCGCCGCTCCCAGATCCATTTGAGACATAATCCTTAATCTTTGAAGGATGATCGCCACTCCCCGATGGAAGACGCGACTTGGCGCGTTTCGGGGTTACAGCCCGTGGCGAGAAGCTCAGACTGGTGAATGGCGAAGATCTAGCCCTCGGCGAACCCAAAGATTTATCTTGCGCCTGCGCTCTTGCCCTGCGGTCTCGGTCCATTCTGTGACGAGCATCCGCACGGTCCTGCGAAGAACTCCTCCTGTCATCAATTCTCCCCCCAGTTCGTTTTCGGCTCTCATTCTTCTTTGCGCCAGTATCTCCAATCGAAAATACGTCGATGCTTTGATCAAAACTAACTCCAGCACCCGTATTCCTTCCTCGCCCAATCTCATAACTATTGGCGTCCGTTTCACGAACATCTTCAGCCGCCATGGTGAAATCTATGAAATTATCACGCATAAGCCTCGAATCGATAGTAGGTGTTTGGTAGAGCATCGTACCCGGCCGCCCAATGGGAGCCCTGGTCGGAATTTGTGGTGACATCCGCTTCGTCGATGTCGCGTTGGCGTCCTTTCCAATGTCGAGCGTTGCGGCAGTGCTCTCTGCGCCTGGAGGAGGAACTGATGAGAACGAAACGTCCTCAAAGTCACGCACAAGGCCACGTCCGAGTCTTAGGCAGTCCTGGTTGAAGGCTTCAGATTGGTCGTTTTCGTTTTGCCAACTGGGAACGAATGATGGTAATGACAGTGTGTCGTCGGTCTGGTCGAGGTTGTAAGGGGGAGCCATCGGTTGCGATATAGTTGTCGTGTCTTATTGTGGTTTTGCGATTGGTTTAGGTAGCTCACTCCCAGTGCGAGAATTTGCTATCGGCAGGAGTAGATGTTTGTCCTTGGGGAATTGGTAATGGCGACCAAAATTGAGGGAGTGCTGAAGATATTACTTTTTCATGGCAAGCAGCAAAGAAATCACTGTCACTTCAACTCTGGGTTCGAGTTGGAAGGAGAAAGAGGTGGAGGAAGAGGAGTGTCGGTGTTGATGGTGGTTGAATTGGAGAGAAGCCTTTGTTTGTTTTGCTTTGGGTGTGCGATGACAACCACGCTAAAATATGCGAGCACCGCCACAAAAGCCACAGCTGTAAACAATCCATTCATTTGTATAACTTTTTTGCTGGTTTAACGTCTTTGCAAAAATAATAGTCTCACGGTGTAGGCATATGCTTGGTTGGTCACAGCTCGCAAACTACTTCTCAAAACGAGTACAGGCTGATCTGTATCCATAAACAATCCCAACTGAGAAGTACCTAGGTATTTAGTATTCGATAATGTACACTCAATAACACAAGAAAGAAATACACAGATATAAGTGCCTTCTAATCGCTATCACTACCATAATCCAGTCCGAGTCCCAGTTCCCCATTCGTAGGTTCTTCCTTCTTACTCGTAATCCGAGCACCTCCACCTTCCCTCAGTCCCTTTAACGCTGTCAGAGCTGAGTTTGAGAATATTACACTCTCCTTCTTCTCTTCTGCCTGCTGCTGTTGCTGTGGTGCGGCCTCCAGCATCATCCTCTGCTCGCCGCTTTCAATTCTCCCTGCTGGATTAATTGAATTTTCACCCCTCGCGTACCAAACCTCCTCAGGTACTTCGTACCCTCTCAACCCAAAGCTTCCCTCAATCCTCCGCTTCTTGGCTGCATTCCGATCCTTTCCTTCTAGCTCGGCCACAAACTCTGCCGGCAGCGCAGCACGGATAGCGGCAGCCGCCTGCTCCTCGACGCGACGCTTATCACGGGCTTGAGCGACAGGATTTGGATCCTGCGTTGCCCATCGTACGTTGAGAATTTCGTTGTGATCGAGTGATTGATGCGCCATCGCCTCCTTCGCGAATTGGGCGTTTGCTTCGTTCGTATAGGTGACAAAACCAACACCTCTGGAGTTCAAGACACGTACTATCAATTTATGTCAGCTTAGGCATCCAAAATAGAAATGTTATGGGGAACATACTTCTCTCAACCTGTCCCCACTCTGCAAAATGCCTTGCCACAATCTCCTCAATATCATCGCTCACATGAATCCTCCCAACATATAGCGTGTGATTCTGCCGCATAAAACTACCCACACCACCCATATCGTCTCTGTAGTCGCTAAACTTATCCCTCCCAAAGCAGTCCACATTTGGGTTGAATAGGTCATGGACGGTGGGTAGACGATGCAGATACTCGCACTCCTGGCCGCGTGGACACAATCCCCTTGCAAAGAACAGGCAAAAGTACGATCCGGGAATCTTGTCCGCCTTTGTATACCCGCTGTCTTTTGCGATGTTGCATCGCCCCACCGCGTGCGCTTTGGAGATGTATTTGTCCTCCCTGTCACCGCCGCTCCATTTGTTGTACCAGATGTTGAAGACAGTACCGGTTTGTACGGGAATCTCGCCGCCTTTGAAGGTTTCGGGATCAACCTGAGGACGCGCGGGTCGACGCTTCTTCTTCTTCACGACCGTTTTGGTGGAGGTGACGCCTTGTTCAGAGGTAGTGGTTGTCAGCGCTGTTGAGGCATCATTCGCGGCAGCAGCGGCGCCTTCGGTTTCTGTGGGGGCATTCTCTGCGGCGGAAGGCTCAGGCGGGGATGCGGCAGCTTCGCTCATAGCTGTATCTTGAGGTTCGGCCATGGAAGAGAATATATAATGGAAAATGCGACGAGAGGTGTTGAGCTCTTGCACTAGGTTAAGGTCAACGCGCGCCCGAATAAGTTTGCCAAGGCTACAACTGACAGGGGTCGGTTTGACATCTAACTCCCCCCCAAAACTGCCCCGCGTCTCCTCGGTACCCCGAAATCGTTATATACCTCAGAAGCTCCCTCAAAACACAACCCGCTACTCTCATATCCGCAAGTCATCATGGGTGTCGCCGAAAAGATCAAAGAGATCGAGGAGGAGATGCGGCGGACGCAGTATGGTTTCCCTCCTCTTGGGACACCTCCGATCCCCAAGCTCATTCACCTCCGCATAGAAAGAATAAAGCCACCGAATACCATCTCGGTCTCCTCAAAGGAAAGCTCGCACGTCTACGGGCACAGCTTCTGGAGCCCGGCCCAGGCGAGAAATCCAGCGGTGCAGGAACAGGATTCGACGTTTCCAAGTCCGGCGGTGCATCTTTCCTCCGTCCAATTACTCCTACCAATATGCTAAACCTCTGAACAGACGCACGGATAGCCTTAGTCGGCTTCCCTTCCGTCGGAAAATCTACTCTTCTCTCAAAAATCACAAAGACCAAAGCCGCAGTAGCGGCTTACGCCTTCACGACCCTTACCGCAATCCCCGGAGTAATGGAATATGGAGGTGCCGAGATTCAGATCTTGGATCTTCCGGGTATTATCGAGGGAGCTGCAGAAGGAAAGGGTCGAGGACGACAAGTCATCTCTGCCGCAAAGACGAGCGATCTCATCATGATGGTTCTCGACGCCACCAAGAAGGCCGAGCAACGGGCGTTGTTAGAGACGGAACTAGAAGCAGTCGGGATCCGCTTAAACCGCGGCCCACCAAATATATATCTGAAGGAGAAGAAAGCAGGTGGTATGAAGATTACATTCATGGCACAGCCTAAGAATTTGGACGAAAAGGTATTGTCCGAGTGAGAAGTTGTGATTTCAAGGTCTGACGGGCGAGAAAGATGATCTACAACATCCTCCGTGACTACAAAATCCTCAACTGCGAAGTCCTAGTCCGCGATGAAAATTGTACAGTTGACGACTTCATCGACGTCATCATGGCACAGCATCGAAAATACATCCGCTGCCTCTATGTGTATAACAAGATTGACTGCATCTCGTTGTCCTACCTCGACACGCTCGCCCGAGAACCTCACACCGTCGTAATGTCCTGCGAGCTCGATTTGGGCATCACAGATGTCGTCGATAAAGCTTGGGAAGAGCTAAATTTACTGAGGATATACACCAAGCGGAAGGGTGTCGCACCAGACTTTTCGGAGGCGCTGATTGTGCGGCAGAACTCAACAATTGAGGATGTTTGCGACCAGATCCATAGGTCTTTGAAAGAGAAATTTAAGTACGCGTTGGTATGGGGAGCGAGTGCAAGACATGTGCCACAGCGAGTAGGGTTGAGTCATCCAGTGGCCGACGAGGACGTGGTTAGTATTGTATCAAAATAGGACTTCTGAAGGATAGATATCTTTGCTTTGGACTCATGTCATTCGTTCTTGAGGTTCGTTACCGCGTGATCATTGAATTGATCGAATGTTGGCCTCTAGTATCCAGCAGCTTTTCGTATTTCCTCGAAGCCATCTAAAGTTTCTTTAAAGCTTCTATACGACTGAGCCAGAAGTCACAAGAATGGATTTGATATCATCTCCATAGATTAGCAATGCTCCTGATAGTGGTTGATTCTTTGACAGGTTGCTCGGGAGCAGCCTGAGCAACGAGATGTCTTGCCTGAGGTGTTCCATGAAACGAGCCGAAGACATTTTGCCGCACATGAGCGCGTACAATTGAGACGAGACGGCGCAGCGCTTGATAGGGTCCCAAATTAGTTGCGCCTGCAGGTTGGTTTGCACCTTGTCCCAATACCCACCATGGCTATCGCAGTATCTTTATACACTAAGCCTGCGCTATGCTCAGTCAGAAACAGACTATTGTTTGATTCCGCACGTCAATTCTGCTTGCTCAAGGTTCATAAAATTCCAGGCGGTAAAGTTAATATAAACCTTTGAACCCACAATTAATTGGCAACATGATGACGTTGAATGAGATAATATTCTGTGGTCGGGCCGTCAACACCAGAAGCGAAATTACGCTTCGTTGGATAGAGTGCTCTGCCTGAAGTAGAGCACAGACCACCCTCGATGGCTCAGACCCAAATGCGCCGTGCCTTGTATTCATCGGCTTTAGAGTACATTTCGTGAGTCAAATATTCCACATATACAATTCCCCGTTTTTACCGGAAAGCAATCCCTAAACGCCAATATGTATGCAGTTCCAAGCCTTCCTCGTTCATTCCTCCTCCGCCCTCACCTCCAAATCTGGAACCCATCCTTTAGGCTTCTCGCTCCCTCGCACAATCACGCCATAAACTGCGTTCTCGACCTTCTCCACGCACTGCCTCATAACCGTCATCTTCCGGTCCACATCCTTCCCCAGAAATCCATTGGATGAATATGTATCCAGTCCCTCAAACTCTTCTCTCAGCCTTCTCAGATCTAGCAAGATCCTATTCGCCTCCCCGCTTTCATCTCCCGCCCCTCCAAGCGCTATCATAGTGATCCCAAACCGCATTAATTCTCCCGTGAAATCGAAAACACCGAGAACATAGTCCGGGATAGTGAGTTCGATCCCGCCGGGAATCATTGCCTGCGCAGCGGTGTGAGAGAGGAGGGTTCCGGTGGTGAGGTAATGCTGGAAACAGAGCGCTTCCATTAACTCTTGGAGGCCGCCGGAAATTTGGCGTTGGTAGCGGTTTGCATTGAGGCTCTGGAGGTCCGGGGAGATGGCTGTGAGGTGTGAATTGATTTCTGCATGTCGCGTTGAGATCTCTTTCTGCAGGTGGGCGGGGAGGGGAGCATTGAGTTTTCGGGCGCTGGGAAAAAAGTTTGTTAGCTATTACTGGGTTCGGTTGAGGAGGTACGAACCGCTGGAGAGAGAATATCATCTTTTTACTGAGAGCTGTGATGTCCCTTGAGGCTTTGATGACGCGTTCTCGACGATCGTGGTGCGAATCGAGCTCTTCGCGGAAGGTGAGGAACATGGGCATGAAGGGATTCGTGCTTGCTTGGAGCTCTGCAGTTTTTGCGGGGTCTCTCTCGCGGGGATTGTCATGGTGGTTGTGGCGATGGCCATGGTGAGGGCGATGGCGCTTGGGTTGTGGTTCTTCCATTATGGTGGGATTATTTTTGAAATTCGCGGGGAATTGAGTGGTGGTGGTGGTGGGGTTATGATAGAGGTTACGATAGAGGTTGAGATGATTCACTGTTTCTGCACAGGTAGGGTTCTCGACATGCTCGTCACGTGTGGATGCGCCTGTTAAAATAAGATCTCCGGGCGCAGCGGACGCTGCAGGAATTTGAATTCGTCCGTTGCTTTAGAGCAGGGCGACATGCTGCACGCTGCAGGCCAGAATAGAAAGATGACATCCCATCAGACAGTTAGGAACATTCTTTGCATGTACTACACTGCCAGCGGTGTAACTAAGTACAGTAGTACTGAGGGTGTAGAGTACTCTATCTAGACAGCGTGTTCAGAATGCTATAGTAGCACCTCCTATCTTACCGCAGCATTTCTCTGTGGACAGATATTATTGTCGCGATATATCATTGCCTCGCATTTGTGATTGGCTGCAATCGGTAACCAAAGATGCGAGCAGATGCAGGCAGAGAACAGTTATTCGAAGGGACTGAAAGGAGTACATACATATAGTGGAAACGCAGCAAGAAGGGGCAGAGCTCTTAGGCGCCCTGTTGATTTGTTGACCGTGTCCAGCTCGCGCATCTATTTACCGGCAACCACCATAATAAACCCCTCTCAACCCCGACAAACTCCTCTTGTGTATTTTGCTCCTCGACTTCAAAGTTCACCCAGTCTCAGTCTCTATCACTCACCCGCCGACTGTGCATCCTAGCTATCCTCGCTCACTTAGTTATCCCCGTTCACTAGCTGGGATTCCATCGATCTGGAAGACTAAAGCGTCACTTCTCCTGAAACTACCACCGCCCTGGCTATTGTTGCATGGAAATTAGATAACCCTGTGTGGTAAGTTACAAGAACTCCTCGAGTGCTCACCCCAACTTGGAGCTTTTGTTTTTTTTGGACACCTATGATTAAGAATTTAGCCTTCAGGAGAGAAATCGCGCCTTCATCGTCTACGAATAACCCCCACGAAGCTCCATCACCCATTCCGTCTCCACACCCTCCTCCAGCTCCTACCGGCGACGGTGCTCGCAGAAACTCACTCGCCATCTCCGATATAATCTCGAAATTCGAATATACTACAGGGAAAAAGCCAGGAAGAAAGTCCATCCCGATGGCCTCTCCGGAGTCAACCGGTCGCATCGGAGGGGCTCCCCGGCCATCCGGCGGCGGTGGAGTCAAAAACCTCCTTGCAATGTTTGAGAAGGGATCATCGGCACCCGCTTCTCCGGGCGTACAACCATCTCGAGAGCTGAGCCCTGGGCCGAAGCCATTGAGCAGAGTTAGGACCTCTTTCGTGGCTATTGGTGGGAAGGATGGTCAAGCGGGATTCGGTTTGCAGAAGATTCCAACATCTCCTTCATCTCCTGGTGGTGATGCCACTTTGGCTGCACCATTCAGCCCGGGTCCTCTTGCGAATGAATCGTTTGCGAAAGCGGCGACAGCGGCGACAGAGAAACCCGAAGCATTGAAACCGAAAGCTGTGGAAGAGCCTACCAAAAAGGATGTTACAGTTATACCTCCTGTCAGCGCGAACATCGAGAAACGGAAGAGCCAGGACGCGACGCCAGCGCCAGAACCAGCTCCTACGCCAGCTCCGAAGGCGGAGGTAAAAGTAGCGCCACAGATAGAGAAGCCATCGATTACACAAGAAAACAAGCCTCCGAAGCCGGAACCAAAGCAGACAAAATCAGCACCTCCAAAGGAGCCCGTCAAGGAAAAGGTGACAACAAAGGAACCACCTAAGAAGCCGGCAGCAAAGCCGGAACAGAAGCCCGTCTCATCTGGGAGCAAGTCGCAGCCACAGACAAAGCCTACACTAGCGTCGAACCCTCCAGCTGCTAAGAGCCTTACAGTCCCGACATCCGGTTCTCGTACAAAAACTCCATCCCCTCTGCCTTCACCAAGAGGTCACGTCAAAAAACCCTCTGCCTCAATGGACCCTGCGTCAAAACCCAAACCGAGGTCATCCTCTCCTGCGAAAGCTCCTCCGAAACCTCGACAGCAGGCTGCCATTACTCCCAAACCAAGGGCACCTATAGCACCGATAGTTCACAAATCCTTCGTAAAGCCAGACCCCAAGGAAGCAACGAAGCCGGCAGAACTGAAAGGCTCTGCATTTGCGCCAACTGCCTCTTGGGTTGCCAAACAGGGAGGCCTAGTTTTGGAAAATACCCACACTCGCAGACCGCCGTCCGCTGCGGCGCCTGCCAGGAATAGGTCAACCGATCGCACCCTTAGACGCCAGAGGTCCACACTTTCGGATCACGCTGGCAGCCGACCCTCGACTGCGGCTGCGCATAACTCTTCGACGCCCAGCAGCAATGGGCCGCCACCACCAATGCCCAACAGTGACTTTTTAACCAGGATGATGCGTCCCACCAAAAGCTCGGCCAGCAAAGTCCATGAGAAAGTTGAAACAAAGTTGTTCCAACCAGCATTGCGCGCTGGATCGGCTATGGGAAGGAATTCCGAGGAGCCACAGTCCCCACCTAGGGTCAAGAGGGTCATTCGTGTTACTTCTCCGAAACGTACAATTCGCGATGCTCCTTTGTTTAGAGTGAAGCCAGAAGCACGTGCGGGTGCGGAATCGCCTACCCCACATGAGACGAAACAGACAGTCGCCGAAACAGCGCAGACCGAGCATTCCGATCCAGAATCAATTCCCGAGGAAGAGGAAGGAGAAGAGAACAAAGGTGCGAGAGATGAAGACGAGGAAAAGGAGAGAAAGCACGCTTTCCAGCAATCATCTACGCATGAAACTGTGGTCGAAGAACCATCTGAACAGGACGAGATGCCCCCGAGTCCGGAGAGGAAGGCCCCCGAGCTCACCATCAGCACCACAGAGTCAGGGGAGGACGTTCAACATACATATGTAAAGGAGGATGACGATGGTATGGAGGATGAGGGACACACACCTACTACAATGTCGTCTTCGGCGACCCTTGTACAGGATGGGGATGCTCCGGATACGACGAAGGATGGATAGAAGGAGTGATACGCTATTGGAGGGTTGCGGTCGATAAGCGTCCACTTCAGGACACGTTCGCCTTACGACCGCGACGGTCATATTGTCAGCGCTGTTCAGAGTCAATTGGGACGGCAACGAAGATATCCTGCTGTTCTCAGTTTGATCTTTCCTTTGTCTTCTATTCTCGATATGTTATTACTACTAAAGGGGTTAACTACCATTTGTGTGTTTGTGAATTGCATAAAGGCGTGTGGGGTTGGTTGGGTGGAACTGGTCTGAAAATGTGTGAGGTATCTTCGTATGCGAAATTTCCTCTTTTGTTTTAACATTGTTTTTTCACTTTTGGCTGGCTATGTTCTTTGGCTATGGCTATTTGCATTTACGATTCTGATGTTGTGTGTTAAGCTCTCTGGCTATTCTCACTTTTTTTTCAGCCTTTGTGGTCAGAGGGTAGTGGGTGTTATTTATATGGATTTGTAGTTTTACTTTAGCGGAGCTTTTTTTTCGTTTCTGGTTTGCTTGCTTTGTTTGTTGATGTTTTTTGTTCTTGTTTTCTTTGTAAATGTACCTATAGGTCTTGTTCAATTCTATATTATTCGTGTATAAATACATGATCGACATTGTCTGCAGCTGTCATTATCTCGCTATGTGGAGCATCATATTCACACCTAAAACTTCACCTCGGCAATCCTCCATGATGCCTGTATCCTTTGAGGTTGGCTATCTATCCCAAACTTTGATTGATTGATTGACTGCAGGCAGGGCTGAGGATGAACCGTGCACGTTCATTGGCGCCGGTAAAGGACACCGTGCTAAATACAGACGTGGGCACGTACGTACCTGGAGCTCACAACCTAACCTTCCTCAACGTCAAAATAACCTCGAAATTCGCGGAGAATCAACCTCTCTCGCCACCCTCCCACCACTCCCTTGCGCCTGGCGCACGAAACAATGTGGGCCCTGACATCTCCCCCGTACCGGACGCTGCCATTCATATGTCTCCAAACACTCCTCCTTACCACCTCTTTCGCGAGCGCCTTCACTGCACTCTCAACCTCGGCTCTACAATTAATTCCTCGGCCCTCAGACGCAGACTTTAACATCACGTCCGGCACAATCCTCTCACCCATCCTTATCCCCCGCGTCCCGGGAACTGAAGGCTCCCTTGAGGTCCTCCGACACTTCCAAAATTTCTTTTCTAACAATCTGCCGGATTGGAAATTGACAACTCAAAACTCGAGTCAAACTACACCGCTGTCGAAGGGGAAGAAAATCCCGTTTGTGAACTTTGTAGCGACCAAAGATCCTCCGTGGACTAAACCTGGCGATGTTGGGAGGCTCACGTTGGTGGCGCATTATGATTCGAAGATCACACCGAAGGGGTTTATTGGGGCTACGGATTCGGCGGCGCCTTGTGCGATTATATTGCAGGCGGTTAGAGCTATAGATAAAGCGCTGGATAAGAAGTGGGCAAAGATCAAGAAGGAGGAAGATGAAATGGCTATGGAGGAGGAGGTGGGGATTATGGTACTAATGCTGGATGGTGAGGAGGCCTGGGAGAGCTGGACTGTGAGTGATTCGCTTTATGGTGCACGGTAGGTTCCTTCTTTTTCTCCCTCGCGCTCATTAAGGTGTGCTGATGGTGTAGGGATCTGGCGGCGCATTGGGAACAGCTCTACCACCCTCCCCTCTCAGCACGCAAAAACCATCTTAGCAACATAGACCTCTTTGTCCTCCTCGACCTCCTTGGCTCCGCCGGACCCCGCATACCGAGTTACTTCCCAACCACCCACTGGGCGTACCAGGCGTTCGCAACGATTGAGACGCAGCTCCGCACCGCCGGGCTTTTAGCAAGCCATAAGAAAAGCCCCGATGTATGGTTCCACGAGGCGGATAAGAACAAGGATAGTTATTGGCGCGGTGGCGGGATTCAAGATGATCACGTACCCTTCATGGACAGAGGGGTGGAAGTACTTCATTTGATTCCTTCCCCTTTTCCAAGTGTGTGGCATACTATGTCGGATGATGGAAAACACTTGGATATGGACACAGTGAAGGATTGGGGGACCCTCTTGACGGCATGGATGGTGGGAGCAATGGGGTTGGAGAAGACTTTGGGGGATAAGTCGAAAAGGGGAGGTATTAAAACCGAGTTGTAGATTCCCTTTTAGGGGACAAAAAAAGCTGATGTACTTTATTTATTGTAGGATGATCATGAAACTGGTGATAGATGGTAATCATGTGTTTGTATTTTGCTTTGTCGACTGGCTGCGCTTTTGACGACAATTGGGTTGGATTTGCTGCTGGGTATTATGTATGGCGCCATATGGTTTAATTTGGGTTAGATATAGTGAAAATACGGAGTCTCTTGCACCCGAATTACGGCACACTTGGCTCTTTCCCTCGCCCTTCAATGGGCGAGGTAATGAATGAAAGAGATATTTTTCACTAATGCAATTCCTGTCGTGATATTTGGTTGTTCTATGTTGGATAGATCGACGTCTTGGTTGCTGGTAAAGCAATGACAAGGACTACGGTAAGCTCATGATTGACATGAATGTGCACCAAGGCGAGTTTCTGCGTGGAGCACCGAATTAATAGTACAGGATTGTATGGTATGTACAGTACATACTCGCAGATGTGAGATGGAAGAGTGGTATTTGTGCATTCGAGGTAGAGGAGCCATAAAGTTATTAACACCAAATTATGTTCAAGACATGTACAGAGCTCGAGTATAAGGTGACGTTTGTCAGTCTCTTTACATACATGGCCATGAATTTCAGTATGGAGTTTGGATAGTAAGATTCTCAACTCACAATAAGCAACACATATCATCGATGGTTTTCAGTCATGTCCTCAGCAGTCCAAGTCTAACCAGCACCATATCTTTCTTCTTCACCCCCTCGCTCACGGCCAGGAAAGCAACGAAAAAAAAAAAAGGTACAGCATCAGCTGGAGACAGTGCAATACCAGCGACATCACTGGGGGTTCCACCACGCACAAGGTACGGCTGGATTTTCTCCCCAATTTTCCAAAAAAACAAAAATGTATACCAAGTCTCTTTTCGAAACCATGATCTTAATCCAGACCAGAGTCAGGCAGGCAATGAAAGTTTCCCTCCTCTTGCCGTGGACAACTCCTCAGATTCACCCAAACCCTCACCGGAGAAAAAAAACAGCTCTGCCATTTTTACGCCAAACTACCTGGCGGAAAGTAGAGGGGACCCGGGAGTGCTTCTCGGTGATAACATCTCCAGGGTCACAAACCTTAGCTACGCTATTCTTGTGTCGAGACAAAGAAAAAAACACAAGACGTAACTACCTGGCCCCATGACAGTTGTCGTGTGTTGTTTTTTTGTCGACCCATGTAGTGGGAGGTGGGAAGGGAATGGGTATAAAACCATCACCACGCTCATGGGGTGTCAAGTGGGGGGAGGATTTTTTGTTGGCCCCTACTTGCGTTGTCCCAAGGGAGAAATATGTTCCTATTGGTTAGTAGGGTTGTCGAAAAAAAGGTGCAAGCAGGAGCCGGAATTTGGGTTACTCAGAGTCTCTCTGAGGGTACCACTTACCTGTGGGACCTGATGATGAGAGAACGGAATTGCAAGCTTCACCCAGGCACACCAACGCCTGATTGATCCTGTGAGTGAGCCTCGCCAGCAGGTGAATCGTAAGGCAATCGGGGTATGGAGGTATCTATTCCACTTGCAGGTAGAGCCGCCTCAGCAACAACAGATCCATCGAAATAGTGATAGGGATATTGTCGTAAGGGATGATCATGAGTTGGAGACGGAAGCGAAGGGTTGAATGGTGGGAAGCGAAGGGTTGGAGGTGAAAGCGAAGGAACTAGGGAATTTATAGGTAGAAATAAGGGCTAATTACTGAGTAGGGCACTAGGCAATTGTGTGCTGTTTTGAACCGGAATGGTACTCTAGTCTCACTGGTACACATGATGTCACTCGGAATGGCAATATGGCTCGAAAAACGGCTTTGAACCAGCAAACCCACACCTGCAGTATCTAAGACACCTAGTGGGTCAAGCTCCCGAGGCACATAGTAAGGAGCAAACTTTGCCGGATCAGTCTGCTTCAACCCTTTACTGTGCCTTAATAATTACTCCCCTGTATAGTCTTGGAGTTGTACATGTATTTCATGACGTTCCAATGGAACATATTAGAAACTCAATAGCTCACCATTTATCGAACAAATCCGATAACCATTGCAATGATTGATAAACGCGTCTCTCAGCTTCGCGCCAATTTCTCTATAATTGGCGGGTAGTAGGCGCGCTGTGTATATGACGTCGCTTTACCTCTCGTCGTTCACCGATTGGATCAAAACAATAAAAACAATCAAACGGATCCATGAAAGCAACTTGTCAAACGCCCAAATGAAAATCCTCTATCGAAAAAAGCCATAATGCTATCCCACACCAAACACCGATAGAAACCCTCAGAAGCAGAACACCATCTTTTCCTCACAGTGAGTAACATGCACGAGTTGAGGATCGGGATCAATGGCTTACCCGTTTCCTTGCCTGGTTCTCCTTGAACGACGCAGTCCTAGGCCTCATTCTTAAGCCTTCTAGATTATCCAACTCTTTGGACATTATAGTCACGCCGGGCCCCAGGGATAGTCAAAGTTTGACTGTCCGGCGAAAAGTGTTAAATGCCCCATACGAAGATAGTTGCTCGATGGTTGTCTCCACGTTGGTGGGTCCGATAATTTTGTAACGACCACTGCAGCTCTCGTCCGAAATAATACGGCGTCCCAGATTAGTTCTCTTCCAATTGCGAAGGGAGTGTTAGGCACATCAGGGAGAGTGATACAATGGGGCTCACGTAATGGGGCTCACGTAATGTATATGTAGAGTTTCCCCACCGTATAGAAATTGGCTTCGAAGGTGTAGTCTATCTATACCGGTACTTAAAATGTAAGTTGCATCCAAGACTGTAGACGGTGTAGAAAGTGATAGTAGACCAGTTCAAGCATGCCCCACAGATGGAAACTGCACATCCGATTACCAGGATACTGTCTATTGTTGTAAATCTGCTCGACCCATGCCTGGTACTGACCACCATCGGGCAATTTAGTCTTGCAATAATATATAGCTTTCATGGTGCGCAATGTAGCTTCTTGAAGCTCCATAAGGATAGAGTTCTTTGTGGCTACCAGATCGGTTTTCATCTCGGGCTTGACTGTAACGAGATCGGTTTTTGAAGCAAGATTCCGATGATTGTCTTAAACGATGATGAGAGCGTTGCCCAAGCAAGCACAACGGTCCGGCATGTTTAGAAATAAATTCTAATACTGTACCGGTCAATGAGGTTGGGACGTCAGCAGTCAGGATTAAGTGTCCCAAAAAGATTTTATTCCTGATTTCGCCCAGCTTTGACCATTTAGTGATTGAAAAAAAGTGTTAGCAAAAAAAAGTGACCCAATCTCATTGACTGGTACAGTAGGGACGATGTTATTTCATTAGCAAGCAGATCACCTATCAAATTCTCAATGCAAACTGGACAAGAAAATGCCAACCAGCGAATTTCATATCCATACTTCTGCGTTGAAGATGATGTCTCGTTTGAGGTTCTGAAGAGGGCACAATACAATGTCTTACGTTGAATATTACTGTACCGAGCACGATGTTTCGGACGTTATGTGTCACAGAACGGCGTATGGTAGAAATAAATAGCGTTTTCGTTACAGTCACAGCAAGGCCATATGAGTCATTTTGTCTGAATCTCCTGTTGTCACATCACACTTCTGTGTAGTTCTGTTGATATACTCCTACCCAACTGCTTAGCATTGATCATGAATAGGTATAAAGTATCTAAATACATCTGGTAGGAAAGCCTCAAAATCTCAATCACAGAGTTTAAAAAAAAACGTTGCCACAATGGCTCCGTTAGTAATAAAAAAAGTTGTCCTGAACGAAAGTCCGTCCAAAGCATATGCATCGATATCGTGCTCAGTACGGTATAGCACCGTCGAAGTGGGGCGAAGAGCTACAGATCACGTGAGAGTTACTCAAGGAAAAATAATGGGGAGCTTGGAAGAATAATAATGAAAATTCAACAGATGCGCATAGTCTAGTTGAGAGCAGATGGCTGGCGAATGAACTTATCTACAGAAGTTGTACCTCGAGGCGAACATGAGAATAGTATTTTGACTCTACCATATCTACTTGTGTGTTGCGGATGCCGAGTCTGTCTTGGCGTTGCTAGCGCACATTGCTACAATATTTTTCGGCCCTTTCACCTTACCACCGCCGCCGCATCAACCATGCAGCAACCTACGCGTACCCTCCCAACTGCCATCGAAGCGCACCGTTTTCGTTTGGAGGAAAGTCTTGCAAAGCTACGCAAAGCCCTCGACAGCGGGCGCATTTACTCCTTTGAATATGAAGCGTTCCGCGAAGAACTGCAAGCTCTGCCGACGGGAGCATCGCCCGAAGCAATGGTGAGTAGTCACTGCACCAGGTACGCCTTGTTTTATACGGTGCGTCAAGGTGCCTAGCGCTGATATCCTTTTGCAGCTAAATGCTGGGTTGGAACTTGAAGGGCAACTCCTCGATGAGCGCGAGATTCGCAGTTTACTGGGGGAAACGGTTAAGATCAAAAGAGACCGGGATCAAGTTATTACTGCAGTTTCGCACCGGATCGAGTGTATGGTTTTGTCCTCTGCGTGAGGAGATGGCGGGGCTAATACGGCGCAGATGTCGATGAGAACGTGAAGAAAGTGCAGAAACAGGTTGATGCGGCAGAAGAGAAAATCAATCAACTTCTTATTATCAGTGCACCGGAAGTGAGTGGTTTTGCGTTCGAGACGAGTACCAGCCGCTGACTAGAAGCAGGCGAAAACGGAAGAGGGCTTGTCGGTGATGGATATCCAAGAAGAGCTTGATGAGGACGGAAATGTCATGAGTTAGTACTCCCTCCTGATTTTACCGAAAAGACGCTAAGCAGCGTAGATGCCTGGGTGAATGGCAAAGACCCAGAGGCTGCATCCAGAACGCTGGATCCCACCGAATTGTTGAAGTTGGAGAAGCTTGTGGGCGAGACGGAAAAAGAAGAGGAAAAGGATGATGGCGCCATTAAGACATCGGTGGAGATATTGGAGACTAAGGTCACTCCCGCCAAGGCATCGCCGCAGAAGGAACCCCAGTCGATACCTATCCAAGAAGTCGACTCAGATACGGAGGATAAAGAGGAAGAAGGGGGCGGTTACGTACGGATCCTCGACGACCCGGAGGAGCCAAAACCGGAAGAATGGGTGCAAGAAGTTCCCGGAGAGACTGAAGACGAAACCCGACTTCGGAAGGAGATGCTCAGTTACAACATGCAGGAGATTGGTGCTGTGGTGGCAGAACTCAATTTGGAAGAAGACGGCGATTATTATGGTTACGAAGATTATTCTGATGAGGATTTCGACGAAGAAGATGATGACAGTGAGGACGAAGATAAATGGGGCAGGACTACTCGACGGGTCGTCTCCGAAAGCTATCGAAGACAAATGGAAGAACTGGAGCAGCGATTGACGGGGAAGATACCAGCGCACGTACAAGCAAAGGAAAAGCCCGCGAAGAGCGCCAATGGGAAACCCGACGGCAAGAAGGGTGTTAGGTTTGCTGAGGAACTCGATATTGCACCTGCAGCTCCTAGGCCCGCGGCGCCTCCAAAGGCAGCTGCCGTTCCCGCTGACCAGATCAACATAGCACCTGACGACAACGATGCAATTCCATTCCTGGAAAAGCTTTTAGAGAGACAAGAGATCGCTAATGCTAGGCCAATCCCACTCCCCACACCAAACCAGACAACTATCAAAAAACCCAAGCCAAAAGTTTCTCTCTTCAGGAGGGACAAGATACCCCCGTCACCACTGCGGCAAGTTGCAACGCCCCCGGAGTCGATAAAGGAGCCTGTGGAAGAGGCTGTTGTCCCCCCTTCCGTTGTCAGTGATTCAGTCATGGAGCGATCTTCAAACACACCGGTGGTTCCAGTTCAACCACCCAGCCTTCCTGTCAAAAGGATGTCTCGTTTTAAGGCAGCAAGGATGGCCAACTCCGCAGAGGACGAACCAAAGCCGGAAGCACCGCAGTCAATCATGTCGAACTTTGTCGTTGAACGTGAACCAACCGTATCGGAAGCGAATCCACCGGATGAAATGGATCCCATTCTACATAGACAGGAAGTGGCCATGCAGTACCACAAGCTGCGGTCAAAGATGATATATCAGCAAGGTGGATTCACAGAGAGTGACGAGGATCGTGCCATTGTACCATTAGATGAAGATAGCCGACCCAAGATCAGTCGCTTCAAGGCAGCACGGTTGAAGGGGCTTGGACCGTAGGTAGACCTGGATCTTTGTACATTATTGTAACAGCCATAGATTATAGATAGATTCATACCCTGGGCCCTTCCCTATGTGGTGAGATACAAATGATACTTTTGATGGAGGATAAACATGAGTTGGAACACTTCCATGCTTTAGATACACACCGCTGCTTTTCTATCTGCGGTTGCGTAATTATGCGTTCCCAGATTGAATATATTGGAAACACTCTGACGGGTGCCCTCGTCAATGGGACACGTCGATTCGTTTCACTTCCAACATTTTACTGCCCGCTTGATGGCTTTGAAGATTATTTGTTGGAGGGGTTTTTGTGCAAGCTATGATGCAGAGGGTGTATAGAGTTTTAGGACTTGTTCACTTGAACACATGGATTCTCTCAGCAGGCTGCTCCAATTTCGGGACATCGAGTGATTGGTAATGACACTTCGCCGACTGCTAATCCTATTGCTACTCTTCCTCAATAGACAGATAGATATACACCGGATTCCTCTTGTTATCCGTACTCCTTTTAACGACGCCTGATTATGTTACATATGAAAAATTCGTGATCATCATTCCTATCATGCTCTCCTCCTACGACGCCGGACTCTCACCACCTTCCGTCGTTGGGGTATCGAGTGGCACTCCTGCCTTTGCATTCTCTTCCATCTCCTTCTCCTTCTGGTATTGCTCCCTGTATAACCTATCGGCGTGCATCTGTATCTTTTCGTCAACCATGGGATCCCGTGCAAGATCGCTCATGTAACCCAACGTCCTCAGGAATGTCTGCGCCCCATTAGCCCTGACCCACTAAACCCTTGCTCTTATGACACAAAAAACACACCTGCTGACTCTTAAAGCAACTATTCAAAGTTCTACTCTCCTCCCGGCACCCTGTAAATTTCTTCAACCCTCCAGAGCTGTAGCATTCCGACACAGCCGCCTGTTCAAACACGCAATTCTCCATGGCGGCTCTTCCAATGGCACTCTTTCGGTCGTTGTATGACTGGTAGACATCGTTAACAGCCATGGCGGGGGTCCGAACTTCCGCCTCAATGTCGCTAAGCGGTCGGTACTGCGCCCAGATGTCGGCATATTTCTTGCCGTACTTTGAGTACGAGGTTGGGTCGAACTCGGTCTTTTCCTGCGGTGTGGGTGCGGTTCCCGCTGGCGGTACCTGGTTGCGTGACGGCTTCCTGGGAGCTTCTCGCTCTAGGAACTCACGAACTTCTGGTGGAAGGTGTGAAAAGGTGTCTTTGTGTTTTCCATCCTTTCCGTCGCCGTCGCCATCTGAGTCCCAAAACCAGCCCATGATTTCGGTGGTGGTGGTGGTTGTAATTGGTTGATGTGGAGGTGGATTGGGATGCTAGTGGCGGAGGCTGTGGAATACGGAAATCTCCGCTACCACCGGGTAAAGCTTCGACGCACGGACCATTAACGACTCGAGTGAGGCGCTGTGGAATTGAGACTTTCCACAACCTTCCGCAAGACAGTAGCCATCTGCCAATGGCTTGCAGCTCTCAGCAGGACCCACGTTCGACCCAGCCCCGGATATTCGATGAGTATTATGTTGTCCGAACGCTCAGTACTCACACCTACGACGTTGGACCACCTTCGAGTGCTCTGATATATGGCATCAAGGGACGATGAACAAGCGCAAGCGGTGTCAACAATCAAGGATCTCTGGGTCCGAACGGATGATATCTGTCCCCACTAAGAAACCCTGGATAGTTTCTTATACCGTTTGAATCAACTATGTCATCACAATCGTTAACGAACGTTAATCATATCTACGCTATATATAATATGCTTCGACGTTTCTACGGAGATCTAGACTGTCTACAGTTGCTACTTCAACATGAGATTGTTTAAAGCAGCCTCGGGAAGTTTGACCCGCTGGGATGCGATCCTAAGTACGCAGGCTTATGGTTTAAAACCCTTGGTACAACAACTTTATTGTCCTGGAAGAAGCGTCATGGAGGCCGGCAGTTTCTCTCTGAAGCTGTCAAAGCAGCCGTGGTATTTAGAGAAGGAAGACTCAAACCATACAAAATACTAAGTAGGTATCAATAACCAAAAACAAAACTGCCTCCGATATGCATATGCTCAAACAACACCATGCGCCATATTGATACAAGGGAATCAGTAACCAAAAACAAGGGGAAAAAAACCTGCCTTTGGTATGCTTATTTTTATTAAATAGCCTTATTTCGCTCTCTTAAGGCCTTAGTAGTCCTCTCTAATATCAGGTTAAACTCGATCAACTGGCTCAGGATCCCGGAACCATCATCGCCGCCGCCTGTGACCGTTGTTTGTATTTTATTCAAAAGGGCCTCCAAACCATCTAAAGTATCGGCATCGTCCGGCGACTGGATTTGCCGTCTTGCCTCCCCGAGCTCGACAACCCCTGCGATGTCCTCGAAGGTCGAAGCAGCCCGTTGCCGACGCTATTTGCACCATTAGCGCGCAAGAAACGAAGGGGTAGGTAGGGTGCAACTCACATCATTTTTCTTTGACGCAGTGTCATGATTATACCGGACCTCATCCTGTTTAACCGCCACAGCACGACGTTGTTTATCGACTTCCAGGATCTCCTGCAGCAACTGCTGCTTTCGCCTATTGGCTTGGCGGGCACGAGTCTGGATATTGAGGTAGTTCTCAATGGCCTCAGTCTATTCCTGTTAGGAAGTGGCGTCCTCATGCATGGGACGAGGAACATACATAGATCATCATTTTTGCACTAAGTTCCTCCTTGAAGTTTTCGATGGCCGCCTTCTCGGTTGTTCTCTGAAGGGTTCCAAAATGTCTGTCAATGACCTCCATAAATAGCGAATATGCTATATCAATGAAGTTGACGCCTTTTCGATTCCATCCAGGTGGAAGTGGTTGGTCGCCCTTAGCATAGCGCCAGACTCTGACCTCGATACCAGGTTCTCGTCTCCGTCCTCGTCGTGGTGCTGCATCATCTCCAGCAGATTCATCGTCATCTCGGGCTTCTTCCTGGACGGCGGGTTTTCGTTTCTTTTTGGGCCGGGGAAGAGCAGGAAGAGTTTCTTGATAATCTTCCTCTACCGCGTGCGATTCGACATCAGTCTCCTCAGCTTCCCCTAATTCTGACTCTGCGTTTGGTCCTGGTCCTGGTTGTGGTTGAACAGTCGCTGCCCTCCCTTTCCCTTTTGCTTTCGCCCTGGCTTTTTTTCTTGCTTGTTTTTCTGCCTCTGCTGCTGCTGCCAGGGCATCTGCTTTCGCCCTCGCCCGTCGTTTTGCCAGTACTTCTGTTTTTGCCCGCGCCTCTCTTTCTCGCAGCGCCTCTGCCTCTGCCTGCGCTTGTAACAGGGCCGCCCGTTCGGCCTCCTCGGCTTCTCGTTCTTCCTCTACGGTCACTTTCGGACATGGTGGTTTCTTCCCTTGAGACTTTTGCCGTCTGGGTCGTTGCGTAGGTGTATTTACCGTGTTGCTTTCTTCACTGACTGGTGGCCGAGGGGATTGTTTCTTACTCGCTCGCGGCGGTCTCCGTACTGGCAATTGTACCTCCTCTTCTTCCTCGCCCTCCTCTGGATTCTGCTCTTCTTCCTCCTCTGCCGTAGCGGCTGGTCCGATGTTGTTGACCGATGGATCATCCTCAGGCGCAGCTTCTGGCACTGGCTCCGGTTCATTTTCCACCTCCATCTCATCGCCAGGTGGTGTAATTTCTTCATTCGCCTCCGTATCCGCTTCAGCCGGCGAGCCTCGTTCAATATGAGGCTGTGGTTCCGGTAATGGCGGTGGCGTAACCTTGAGTCGTTTCCTTGCTTGTTCCGCCAGTTCTTCAATACCCTTAATCACAAAACCAGGATCCACCACCTTATGCGTCCTACACATCATCAGCACCCGCTCCGCACCCGCCCGACACCCAAGAAAATAGCTTACCCAGCTCCCCTACGCTTCTCCGCAAGCCTATCCCTCACCCCATTCCCTAACCGATTTTGTTTACTCTGCTGAATCTCCCTCCGATCAGGCGTATCCAGAAACTTATCGGGACTAGGTTGTCTCCGCCGCTTCCCTCGTGGCTCGGGGGTGACTGATGCTACCGCCGGCGTTGGCGCAACGTTGGTGGAGCGCGGGGCACCGGTCAGCGTCGGACGGTTGACATCGGGGATGTTAGATTCGGAGGCATTGGTGCGCGGGGAGGTACGGCGCGTTGGAGGTTCTGCGACAAGACTTCCGAAGCTTTCCGGCCCTGGTAAACTCCCTGCTGGACGCTTCTCGGCTGCGGCCACAGAAGGTTCAAGCCCCGAAAACCCAGATTTTGTCCGCTCTTGAACTGTCTGTTGTTGTGGAGGCTGAGGTTGTGTTTGTACCGGCGCCGCACCGAGAGGAAGCGCCAACCCCGGTAAATCAAAACTGAACTCGATCCCCGCATTGGAGACCTTATGCGTACTTTACGAAACGTCAGCACTTCTGAGAAAGCGGGAAGGAAAAGGCTAGGAGTAAATAAATGGAGATAAGTTCATTACCCAGCTCCTCGCTGCCGTGCAAGGCGATCCTGGTATCTTGGGTTTTCTACAATGGACAATTAGCTTCTTGATGTGTTGATAGCAGCGAAAGGGTGAAAAGTACGCGACGAGGAGGCCATGGGGGATCATTCGAGGTTGATTGTAGGGGACGACGCGTTTGTGTTGGTGGATGCAGACAACATTGCAGCAGTGGCGCGCTTGGAGTTCCGAAAGTCTGGGCGCGTGTAACCCTAACCTCTATTGTAATACCTCCTACACTTCCGACTGGCACATGGTCTACCCCTCCTGCAATCTCGATGAACAACACTCATATCGCTTTTGTAATTTATTGTCATATTCTCATAAAAATAACCCAAAGTCTGCGCTTGTTCCGATCTAAATATCCCATATTCATGATCAAATCCTAATCAATACCTCTTCACCGGTAGCCTTCCTGGCAGCCTCCTCTAGAACCTCACTCTCTCCACTCTGCTGAACCATTTCATAGAACGCACCTTTTGCTTGTATCAATTTCGCCGGCGAATCGTATTCCTTTATATGGTCATTAGTCATAGCTGGAGAGAAACATGTAAATACTGGGAAAGTGCTTACCAAAACCTTTCCGTCGCCCAACACCAATATACGGTCATAATCTATCACTGTCTGAAGTCTATGGGCAATTACTAGTGTTGTACATTCCTTAAACTCCTCCCGGATACTCTTCTGGATGAGCGAATCTGTTTCCATGTCTACCGCACTTGTAGCTTCGTCGAGGATAAGTATCTTAGGCCGTGACACTATACTTCTCGCCAGGCAACTAGAACACAACTAGTCAGTCGCTGTTTTACAGATTGGCGCAAATGTATCATACAGAAGCTGTCTCTGCCCTTGACTGAGGTTGAGTCCTCCTTCTGAAACTTTGGTATCAAGATTAGTAAACGCGTTCGCATTATCGCTAGCCAAAGAAGAAGACTCCGAATCGCTCGACGATTCTACGTTGCTGACAAGGTGTACTCGCTGGAGAGCCTCATGGAGTTCTGAATCTGTAAACTCATTGAACGAATCCAAATTTGACCTGATGGTTCCCGAAAATAGTACTGGATCCTGAGGAATGATGGCCATCCTCCGCCGAAGCTGGCAAAGGTTCATCTTAGAGATATCGATGCCATCAATGAAGATAGTCCCAGACGTGGCTCTGATGAATTGAAATAACGCTAGAGTTAAAGAAGATTTTCCGGCGCCTGTTCGACCAACTATCCCTACACGCTCCCTCGGCTTGACCTCGAAGGTAATACCTTTCAGGACTGGAGGAAGATCGGGCGCATAAGTAACATACAAATCATCCACCTCAATTCTACCTTCAGTAGGCCAAGCAGCAGGCGGATGAATGCCGCCTTGATCCTCGATAGGAAGCCCAGCGTATTCGACAATTCGCTCTGTACTGTTCATATCTAACTCCGTATTGGCGTATCGTCTCAAGGTCCAAATGACATTCCCTGTGTAGTTAAGACTGAAGCTCAAAGCAAAGCCAGCCAACGCAGCGTCAATGCCACGCACCGAAATGACCACAACCCCCACAAGGGTAGTGAATACTGCGCCGAGGATACTCATGCGCACTCCCACCCAGCGGTTAAAAACCCAGTTGTAAAAGGTACGCTGGGAAAAGACATCAACTCGTTTTTGGAATAACGCGATATATTCTTGGGTACGCCCATATGCCCGGATTGTGGCTACACCAGTCAAAGTAGCACCAAAGAGTTCGAAAATAGGGCTGCGACTATTAGACTCTAGACGCTTGACTTCACGAGCCCCCGCCAGGTAAAAAATTGCATAGTGGATGTTGATTGCCAGACCAATTACAGCAATCACCATTACGTATAGAGAGAGGTACTGGTAAACAATTAGTTTCAATGAACGTTGTATATCAGTAAAGGAATGACACATACACAACAAGCCACACTAATCCCGACTACACTAAGTGTGTTCCAGAGGAAATATGCAATATCGTTTGCCAATCGTGAGTCCACCGTTTCGAAGTCCTTGGAGAATCTATTTAAAATGCGGCCAGTAGGGACTGTATCCAACCATCGTAACGGCGCTCGAATAACGACACGTAACATATCATCAAAAAGCACTCGAGATGCTCGAAGCGATGTCAAGAAGACAATACCTGTGATCAATTAGGTCAGCCAACACCAATTATTTTTTGCACTCGATATTCCTAGTGCCTTTGATCTGGTCTATTAGGCGATCGGGCAGTTGAGACGAGCTGAAGCCAGTCGAGGAAAATACCGTAGAGACAAGCCCGGCTGATAAGAAATACGAGAAGCGAGAGGCTTGGGCGCAATTACCCCAGCCACAATCTCACAATCCTGTGCCTTCCTTTAGGCCTGGGTAAATGGTTGGTGTGCGGATTTTCCTCAACTGGCTCACCCACCTCACTCAGCGGAAGCGGTCATTTTGACTTACCATATCTGAACGTTCCAAGTAGACAAGAAAAGATGCTGATCGAGGTATATATACCAATCCAATAAACTAGCGAATGGCTCTCAGACACCGCTGTAGAAAGCTGCTGAAGAGGGTATTGGATCAGATTATGGATACTATAACCAGCAGCCTCTGTTTGGGCACCTGACGTCCAAATCTTAACCCAATATTGCTGTTCGACACACCCATTAGCGGGACAACTTAAGGGAAGCTTGGAGGTTTTATACTGACTCTTCCTAATGTCAAGCTTTCCTGGAAAGCAAACAGGAATATGATGAATAACCACGCCCAAAACCTGCAAATCACGTCAGTCGCCTGACAGCTGTATCTAGCAGCAAATCCATACCCTCCGCTCGACTTTAGGTACGCTTTGTAGATTTCCCACTTCACTGCGCCTCGCTCTCGGTCCTCGTCTTGTATGAACTGGCGAGGCTTGGGTATGACTGTCGAGATGTCGACTGTGTGGGAATTTCGACGGGACATCGTGCTCTCTCTCGTAATGGTCCTGACAAGCCCAAGTTCTTCTTCATAAATCTGCTCCTCTTCTTCCTGCTCTCCCCCCTCCACTTTGGCAATGATGCGATCAAGAATACCGCGTTCCTGTAACTCGGCCACTGCTCCTGCGTTCTCAACGGTACCGTTTGATAAAATAATTGTATAAGCAGCATGAGAAAGACATAGTTTCAGATGATGTGTAACCAATATCCGAGTACGACCACGCATTAGATCGCCTGTCAACCCATTCTCGAGGATTTGCTTTCCTACATGAAAGTCCACTGCTGAAAAAATGTCTTCCAACACCAAGATTCCAGCCCGCGAGTAGGCAGCTCTGGCGAAACTCACTCGCCACTTCTGGCCTCCACTAAGATTTACTCCGTTCGCACCAATTTCTGTCTTATCCCCATCTTCGAGCGCCTCGAGGTCCTTTTCCAGTGCACATGCCTCAAGAGTTCTCCGGTATCGACGCTCATGAAATGGTAATCCGAAGAGAATGTTGTCTCTGATTGTTCCATTCTCAATCCAAGGGATTTGAGCGACGAAGGCCACCGCGGTAGGAAGGATCCAATTGCTTGGAATAGCCTTGGAATCAAATCGTTGCTCCGGGTCAGGTGGCGAAGGCATTTCAATTCTTCCGCTTATCAAATCTGCTTCACCAAGTAGTGCAGACAAAAGCAAGCTCTTTCCCGAACCTGTGCGCCCCGACACAATGTTTAATTCACCATGAAGGAATTCCAGATTGATATTCCGCAGAAAAAATCGGTCCTTCTCATCGTCGATATCTGCAGCCCAGGCAATCGTAGCATCTACCATGGCGATCCTTGACGACTCGGTGACGATTGCCTTCTTCTCTGCCGATTCAAGATAATCTTGAATACGGCCAACACTGACCAGAGCATCGAAACAATCTGTCACAAGCTCTGGAACTATTGAAAGAGTCCCTGAAATACACCGTAAATGCCAATCCATCATTGAAAAGGATGGCGTGTCTTACATTCGAGTTCACCAAAAATCGCCAATGCGGAGAAGGCAACAGACGGTGACATAGATCCATGAGCCATGGCATAAACCGAGAGCGCAGTTGCCGATAGGAATACCGGATTGATGCTTCACGATCAGTCAGCAGCGGGTAGGAGCAATCTGGAACCAAAATACTGACATCCACGCCGAAATAACGGCAACGTCTGCAATGAACACTCTCCGTAAGATTCCTATCTCTTCTTCGCGAATGCCCCGGATTCTGTCTTCCCACTTATCTTCCAAGGCCGAAAATTTGATTTGTCGAATACCTTGCAGAGCTTCCGAAACAACCGCCATTTTCTTGTCCCGAATCTTCATCAAATCGTCTTGTGCCTTTGAGTACTTCTTGGTGGCGTAGATATTCATGGGGGTTGTGATGACTATGACAAGGAGGCCAGCAAGCAAGCTTTGCCATCCTAGAACGATGACGATGAATGAAAACCCGAAGACGGTACCAACGAAAGACTCGATAAAGATATTAGACATGGCACAGAATACCGCGATGCGTTCTGAATCAACAGATAATAAATTGATTACACCTTGTTTCATGTTCTTTAACTCGTCTTCTTTTTCGTCTCTTGTGATCGTCGGTTCGTCTGTCTGTGATCCTTTTACATCCTTCTTACGCATCGTTTTTGAGAACACCACAGCAGACAATTGGCTTCGGATGGGAATCATAAGTCCCATAAAACATATCCTGAACACAGCAAGCGGTTAGTAAATAATATACTCAACAAGGCAATGTTCCTACCAATAGACATATGCTAGAATCACAGCTTCAAAGCCCTTTACAAGACCAAGAGCAACTACCCACAACCACGCTTGTCTTCCAGCATCTTGGTCCCCTTGATCACGCCGTTCCAAATGCTTCAAAATTTGGTTCAAGATGAGTGGGGGAGTGAATGTAGCTACAGTTCCAACTAAGGTAGATAACCATGTTATCATGAATCCTCGCCAGTGTGCTCTGAAAATTTGCCAATAGAGCTGGGGTGACTTTTGTAGAGCGTGGAATTCCTCTTGAAGGCGCTCGGCTCTCCTTGCTCGGTCAAGAACAGGAAGATCCTCGTCATCGAAATGCCCTTTTTTCATGGCCAGCTTAAGCATTGCAGTGCCCCAGTGGAATGTATACCGCGAGAACAAGCTTCCGGTTCGCATTCTATCCACTTGCGACCCATTGAAGTATACATCGGGCCGTCGAGGAATGAAGATGGCACCTAAAATAGCGATGATTATTGAACCAACTTGGCCGCCAGTAAGAGCGAATTCTACGTTATAGACACTGGGATATTGTTTAGTGACTAGAAACGCTGTTTGGGCACAAAGGAATACTGCCAAAAGCGAAACCAGTCCTCTGCAGTGGCCAAAAATTGGACCGCAATCTCGCTCAAGGTATAAAAAAATACTTCGCGCGAAGATACATATCTATAGAAGGTCAGCATGCGTCAGTTTGATGCGTTTATTACGTACCCAATTGGCTGTGAAAAGCCATGCCACCACAACCTCTCCAACCCCAGACCCGAATTGTTCTTCCGCAGCAGTTCTAATTAGGCAGATACCAAATGCTATCGAGATATTGAGGCCACAACAAGTTGCCAACAGAATAGCGATTTTTTGAGGATTTACAATGTATTTGGACATCGATTCTTGAGTAGCCGTTCCATCTTCGTCCTGGTACAGCGAATCCAATTCCGAGTTATCCTGACGTAGCTTTCTTGAACCAACGCGGCGGATGAATTGAGGCAAATACCACAACGTTGAACCAATAATTAGAAAGGCGGATATTGACGCAATTCCGATAAAGCCCATGATGGTGGTTGTCATCCACCGATCTGGGAGGTCGCTGCTCACTGAGTGGATGAGAGATGTTAATACGGAATGTTGTGGTCGTTTGGTGATGACAGTACAGTAGAAGGTTATATACCTTTCTAAGACAGCCTTAATAACTCACCAAAAATCGCTCGTATTCTATACCTACTTAAGTATGACTGTCCGTGACTCAGAAGACAGTTACAAGGTTGTGCAACCCCCCTCGACTCATCATACTGAGTGGGCTGGAAAGAACGTCAATAAAATCCGTGTTCATAACGACGGGCCGGTTCGACCTTCCATGACTCGGGTAGATACGCTTACACTACATGATAAGGGTGTGATAGCAATTCTGCACGTGATTCACTCAATGCCTGAGCTACCAAAGATCGATCGAGCGAAAGTGATCTGAAGATATGCGTCATGCCGGAGCTGAAGATGTGTCCTCGCTTCGATCTGTATGTGTGATACCCCCATCTTACCTTGAGTGAATGCCTTTGATATCACTCGCTCGTAAGTTGGCACACTAATGCAAAACGGAGGTCAACACATCTCATACGAAGTGATGTGGTTCGAGACTACATAGTGGGTACTCTAAGATGGGCTTTCGGGACCGGCCCGTTTAAGCCGTGGCAGCAGCGTTCAATGGCAAATCCAGACCGGGGACACATAGAGTAGAGGGTGGTAGAACGAACGGGTTACCAATTAACGAGGGCGGTTCTTCTGGCCGCGGGACCTCGGGGCTCCTGGGGCTGCTGCAGGAGCCAGCGATGAATCGTCGGCAGTTATAATGGAACAGATGGCACACTCAAGCAAAAATAAAAAGAGCGGATGATAATATGTCGAAAAGTTACAAGATGTATTTAATCTTGGTATTTGGCCTTGAAAGGCCGATTTCATACATATAACAAATGGTCGCTTTGTGGTTAGCTGTGAGAAGCTCGCCCAAACAACTTACGCTGCTGTAACACATCTCTCTCCGCAACTTACTCTCCCTACCAACACCACCATCCATTCCTTGCCAAACAGACCCCCAATTCTACCACCTTTGGCCCTATCAATTCCATTCGAACAACAACACCATTGAATTATCGCCCCATCTTCAGATTCACAGCAACAAACGGCCGGATTGAATCAGAACGTCGAGAGCACATTGAGGCTCACCACCGCCGCTTCCGACGGCGCCGTACCTTGACTAACGCTTTCTCACAAGGCTATCAACCATGCCAACAGCGCTCGCCTTGACCGTTCACTGGAGCGAGCGCGACGAACCCATTTATAGTGCTCATTTCGAGCCTCATGGGAAAGGTCGACTTGCAACGGCTGGTGGTGATAATAATGTTCGAGTATGTTTAATTAGTTTGTTTGGCTGGTGTCGAGTTTGGTTGCTGATATATTATGGGGTAGATCTGGAAGATAGAAGGCGAGGGAGACGAAAGAAAACCTGTGTATCTCAGCACGCTGTCCAAACATAACCAAGCTGTCAATGTTGTTCGGTTCTGCCCCAGAGGTACACTGTGCACACCTCCTGGTTGTTGTGCTATATGTTAATTGTCTGCGTTGGGCCTTGTAGGGGAGATGCTCGCATCTGCCGGTGACGATGGCAATATTATTTTGTGGGTGCCGGCGGAACCGTCTCACCGACATGTACCCGTATTCGGGGACGAAGATTTGGAAGACAAGGAAACGTGGAGACTAAAGCACATGTGTAGATCCATGGGATCTGAGATATACGATCTCGCTTGGTCTCCTGACGGAATGTTCTTCATCACTGGAAGCATGGATAATGTTGCTAGAGTTTGGAATGCACAAACTGGTAGGGATCTTAGCGGTACATGCTTTACGAGGTGTTTCCGGGTGTGCTGAGAAGTTCGGAATTCAAAGGCCAGATGGTTCGTCAGATCGCGGAGCATAATCATTATGTTCAAGGCGTCGCCTGGGACCCGTTAAATGAGTTTGTTGCGACACAAAGCTCTGATCGGTCGGTTCATATCTACACATTAAAGTCAAAAGATGGCCAGTTTTCCTTGTCTCAGCATGGGAAGATCTCCCGGATGGACCTTCCTCCACGGAGGCGGATATCGTCAAACAGCCCTGCTCCTCCAGATTTTCCAACCCGAAGCAGCGATTTCCCGGCTGGATCCTCTGCTATTATAGCATCACCCGCACCATCCACTCCCGGAACGCCTACGTCGTTCTCACTTCCGATGAACCCTCCGATGCTTACAGCCAGTCGTCGAAGCTCTTTCAGTTCTTCGCCGTCTCTGCGGCGGTCAACATCGCCTTCTCCAGCCCTCCCGCTTCCTGCGGTGAAGCCAATGGACTTTTCTCCCAAAGTTCATGGTCTAGGGGTGAGAAACACAAATATCTATTTCAATGAGACTTTAACGTCCTTTTTCCGCCGGTTGACATTTACGCCCGACGGGAGCTTATTACTCACACCTGCGGGGCAATATAAAATGTCCAACCCTACCACCGGAGATGGTGTAAAGACGGCCGATGACATTATCAATACTGTGTATATCTATACACGTGCTGGACTTAACAAGCCACCAATTGCGTATCTACCTGGACATAAGAAACCATCCATTGCAATAAAATGTTCTCCAATCCTATACACCCTTCGAAAATCGAGTGTAGTAACCAAGAACATTACGGTCGATACTTCATCTTCAGACGATGCTATACCTTCTCTTCCACCCCCGGCCGTTTCTACTCAGATGGAACCTCCGGCAATTTCAACGTCACAGACTTCAGGATCATCTAAAGACAGCCCGTCCACCCCAAGTACTCCAACTGCCGCCTTCTCGCTTCCATACAGAGTGGTGTATGCCGTTGCAACTCAGGATGCGGTGCTTATATATGACACGCAACAACAGACTCCGATTTGCGTCGTGAGCAACTTACACTATGCGGCATTTACAGATCTTACTTGGTGCGCCTATTCTATGGTTTCAATATTGTTCAATACTAACACCGTTTGCTAGGTCCTCGGATGGGCTGACGTTGCTTATGACATCTACTGATGGATTTTGCTCCGTCGTTATGTTTACCCCTGGCGAATTAGGGGAACGATATACGGGTCCCATTTCCCACGGTTCTGGGACTCCCACACCAACTTCCGCCTCAACCCCTACAATTCCAATCTCCACACCTTCTGGAAAGCTGGCAGTCAATTCACTCACACCATTATCACCAGCTCCGTACTTATCTCGACGTCCAAACTCTCCTACTCGGTCTTCATCCGCTTCGTCTGTCAATACCATAACTTCGGCCCAGGCAGTTGCAATGAACAATCCGACACCCACTATTGGGGCGATACCAGGTGTTGCCTCAACTGTCGCAGGAGTGCCACTGACAACCCCGCCTCAAACGCCTCTCAGCGGCACCATACTAGGCAAGAGGGACGAAGCACCAACACCACCACCGTCAGCCAAGTCCGAGTCCACTGATAGTAAGGATATAAAAAGCGTACCCGTAACTGCGCCAGAACAGCCCGGTGGTGATAAGAAGAGACGCAGAATTGCACCGACGCCGGTAAAGGATTACGAGCGGTCAAGCTAAACCATACAAGGCTATTATCGAGAGTAGATTAACATGGTAATGATGGATGAAGGATAAAGTGAATGTGCTTGTTGGTCTTGTGTCTCTGTCTGGGTTTCTCGTGCAACAAGTGTTTCGGTGTTTTTGGCTTGGGTACTTATCGTTTCCTTTTGCGGTTGTTGGTTGTTTGGATTCTGAACTGTATTTTTTCTCTTCCTTTACTTTTCCTTTCTTTTTTGCTTCATTACAGTTTGTCTCGCGCAGGAGATGTACGAACACGAGAGAAAGTTTTGCTTTATGTGTTGTGGCCCTCGTATGACGCAACTTTGGTGAAATTCCCGGAGTCATTTTCATCTGCCCCTGCCGTCCCTGCAGGCTTGGCACTCTGTTTGTTGTGGTTCTTTGTTTACCTCCCTCGTCTAGCAACCAACACGGCCGCTAAACGATCGCCGAGACCACAATTTGCCATTCCATCTCCATACTACTCCCATACAGCGTGCCGCGCAATATCACACATTGTATCTACCACTACTATCGCGATAAATCAATCGCTTCACCTCGCTACCCGCTACCTGCTATCCTGAGGAGTCATGAATGGCTCTTCGCGACTCCAACCAGGACCACTCCGAAAAACACCCGCCCAAGGTTCGATGCGCCCTCCCGTACGACATGGCACAAGTTCATCACGAAACCCGAGTCTTTTGAGTTCACCGGCACCCTCCATGTCTGCACCACGGTCGCGTGCTGGAACTGTGTCTCCCAGGAAGGCTTCCGTCGAATCTCAATCCCAAAACGAACCCAACAACGAGGCCAATATCAATGTTATAGTCAGGTGTAGGGGGAGATCTGAAAGAGAAAAGAGCGAGAATAGTAATGTGGTAGTATCGCATCCCAGCACTACGGAAGTTGCTTTGGCATTAGGGCCACTCGCGTCTGTGGAAAACAAACTTTACACATTCGATCGCACCTTTGGGCCCGACGCAGATCAGCAGAGGATTTACGATAATGTCGTAGCTCCGCTTTTGAATGAGGTATTTTGTTTTGCTGGAACGGCTTGCAATCGGACCGGTGCTTACTGTGACTGGATAGGTGCTCGATGGATTCAATTGTACCATTTTTGCGTATGGGCAGACCGGAACCGGAAAAACATATACAATGACTGGCGATATGTCCGACCAGTTTGGAACATATGCCGACTTTGCGGGTATCATACCTCGTGTTCTATACAAGCTATTTGAAAAACTTAGAAAACTTGATCACGGCGATAAATCGGTCAAGTGCTCATTCATTGAGCTTTATAACGAAGAACTACGAGATCTTCTGGCTTGCGACGAGTCGCAAAAAGTCAAGATATTTGATGCTGCAAATGGAAAAGGCGGGGTTGTCGTTCAAGGAATGGAAGAGACCTTCATCATGTCAGCTACGCAGGGTGTTTCTCTACTTCAGGCAGGCAGTCACAAGCGCCAAGTGGCCGCAACGAAGTGCAATGACCTTAGTTCACGGTCTCATACTGTGTTTACTATAACGGTGGGTGTTAGGGATACTGGGGAGGATGGTGAGGTTTTTATTAGGAGCGCTAAGCTCAATCTTGTTGATTTAGCTGGATCTGAGAGTGTTGGACGGTCTGGTGCCGAAAACAAGCGAGCCCGAGAAGCTGGTATGATCAATCAAAGTCTGTTGACCTTGGGCAGGGTCATCAATGCTTTGGTCGACAAATCATCTCATATTCCTTACAGGTAAGAATCTACTGCATAACCCTTCGTAGCCAATTCAGTCTAATGGATGTTTCACTAGAGAGTCCAAACTTACTCGTCTTTTGCAAGACTCCCTTGGTGGACGTACCAAGACCACCATCATTGCAACCATATCTCCAGCAAAAATGAATCTCGAGGAAACAATGTCGACACTTGACTATGCATCTCGAGCCAAGAATATCCAGAATAAGCCTCAAGTGAACCAAATGTTAAACAAGAAGACTGTGATAGCCGAGTTTGTGGCGGATATTGAAAGATTGAAGTCCGCACTCCATGCTTCTCGGTTGAAAAATGGTATCTACATGTCACAAGAGGAGTTTAACCGCATAAACGAGTCCTTGGAACTCCAAAAAAAACGAGGTCGAGGAAGCGAAGCGGGAGGAAGAGCTCTTACATGGTCAAATAACGCGCTTGCGCGAAAATTTTGAGCACACCATGAGGGAACTGTTGGATACTAAAACTAGTTTGGAGGAACAGATTCAACACTTGGAAGAAACAAAGGAGATTCTGAAAAGCACTGAGCTCGATCTTACGAAAGCAACGACGAAGCTTGAAGAGGAGACTATAATTAGAAAGGCACATCAGAAGACTGAAAGAGAGTTGAGCATCGCAGGGAATGATCTCATTTCTACTGCCCGCTCTACGACTTCGGACATTGATCTACTGCGTGCCAAAATTGGTCGGATGGCAAACGTGGAAGTCGAAAATCACACAATTTGGATGAAAAGCTCTTCTCGGGTAAAGCAAGCTACCGAGGAGGTAGAGGCTACAGTTGCAACGTTCGCCAAAGAACAAGAGAACTTGTCTGAAAAAATTTCCGACCGAATCTCAGTTTTTGTTGAGCTCGAGACGACCGAGTTGCAAAAAGCCTATGATTTCGTGGAAGAACGTTTGGCAAAGTTTGAGACAGCAAAACAGCAAGGGGATTCCAACTTGGAGGCGTCGAAAGACGAAATGAACTCGGTCCTGGAGGAAATCAAGGTTTTGAGGGAAGACATAAAGACCCGCATCGGTGACGGCTTGAAGGGCCTGAACAACGCAGCCAAACGAATGTCAAACGATGTCATTACTGACCTTGGGAAGTTTGGGTCTGAGGTATGGTGTGAATCCCCAAGTGTGAAATATTTCTTGACAGGCTTTAGCTACGCCAATCCTATGATAGATTTGACCAGGGCTTTAAGACCATGGTTAGCGAGGCCCAAAAATACATGATTGCACAAAAGTCAGAAATCGAGCATATTAGTCGCGAACTTTCGGAGGCAACAGTAATCGCGAGTACTGCTACAGCTACTGCTCAGTCAAATCTTCAGACAATATTGGTCGAAGAGCGGGAAAGGGCTTTAAAAGATCGCCAGAATTTGATCGTGCAGATTACTACACTCATCAACAACACTGCGGATGAACAAGACAAGCGTTTGACGGAACGCATTGAGACTGTTCAGAAGGAGATTGGTGCCACCCAAACCCAACTGAAAGCGGCTTCTAAGGTTCACGAAGAGGGTATGGAATCTTGGTCTACTCGTGAGGAGAACTTTTACTCGAGACTTTGTGATGCAAAAGAGACTGTCCGTTGCGTGCTGGCTCAGGACTGGCAGGTAAGCTGAACTTACAGCACAGATATCCCAGAGCATTTGCTAATATATCATAACAGAACGTTGAAAGCCGAAACTCCACTATTCAAGATATCACGAAGTCTATTCATGCACAGACCATCACGCTCGTCGAAAAACAAACAGAAGATGTCGGGGTCCAGATGCAAGCCCTTGACGAATTCGTGGCACGGGCCCGCTCTCAGAACGAAAGTCACCATAAAACCTCCCTGCAGAGTCTGCAAGATTTGTACGGTGGTGGCCGCGAATTTGTCGAGAACTTTTCGGGTCTTATTACACGCTTCCGTGATGAACTCCAATCAATTGAGGAGGTGTCTGGTATGGCATCTACAGGCTTGGACGCCTTCAGTTCGTTTAGTCAAAGTACTCAGCAGCGCCTATCTGAACTTCGCGGAAACGTGGAATCCGAATCCCTCAAGGAATGCCTTCCAACTAGTCAAACACCTCGCAAGAGAAAATATACTTTCCCCACCACTCTGCCTAGCACCGGTTCGGCGGAAGAGGTGCTTGCTAGAGCACGAGGAGAGACTGTCAGGCCGGTACTGGGGGAGAAAGAGGTCAACTCTCCTCACAAACAGATCCCCAGTGCACCTTCGATATTGACTGATCCGAAATCAGGTGGGGCAGGTATTGGTGCCGCCTTCTACCCCACTGTCACCAAAAAAAAGGTGCTCCGGGATATCGCACTTATTGCGGGAGAACCAGCCGATGACCGGGGGTTGGCCGAGTCCAACATGAAGCTCAAGGAGAATTCAATTTTCACCCTGGGCGACGACACAGCTTCAAGAAGGAGAAGCTTGAGGAAGAGGAAGGCATCCGACCCATCGGATATGAAGGATGGGTCAGAGATGACAGCGATCACAACTAGACGGCGGATGCGATAGGGAGGAAAGGTGATTTATTAATTCTTTAATCCGGACTTCTTTTAATTTCCTGGTGTTTTGCGGTTTCTTTCTCATTAGTTTTGACTTGTGGTTGTTTTATATATGTTTCGTTCATGATACCATGCGGTGTTGTGTATTCATTTATACTGGAATGTGGGTTTGCTGCTGGTTCTTTTTTATTTCCTGCATATTAGGATTTGTACAAATAAGTTTTACAGTTCAAACGGAGCGACGCTTATATATGCCAAGGTACGCACGTACCACTTTGCGCCCCAAGCTCCAAGTCATGAGCAAGGGTCGTACCAAAGCTTCACAACCTCACTCATTCACGATGTCTTCGCCCTCCATAAACCAGCAATACCTCCAAGCCTCACCGCCACAACAACCATTTCAACCCCCTCCAGCCCCTCCTCCACCCAGCTTCCAACCCTTCTTCACTCTCATCTCGCCTACGCCCTCGAACCCTAGCCATGCGCATCCACACGTACACTATGTTTTCGCTGACGACCCCACGGATCCTACGCTTGACCTGCCACCACCGAATGGGCGGGACAGAGTAGTTACAGTGGACATTGACTTCGATGAGCACCACAGCGCGTTCGTGAGGGAAGCCCATAGTCTTAGTCGGGACTTTCAGCTGGTGGAGGCGACGGTGAAGGAGGCTCCACAGATGGCAGGGGAAGAAGGGAAAGGTGGACAGATGCTGGTTATTGAGGGTGTGGAGCTAGGGTTGAGGGGCGTGAAGGCAAGTGCTGGTGTGGCTGAATTGGCGAGGGTTTTTGGGGAACGGTGAGTTTTTCCTTTCTTTTTTGGTGAGGGCACCTGCTGATTCTAGGAAGAATGGCGACGCTTAGAAGAGTCGTTGAGTTTGGGGGTGGCCCGCCGCCAGGTGAGGAGAGGAAGATGGAGCTGCATCCTCAACCTCAGTCCGGGGAGATGGACCCGGCGGATGAAACGGTTACGGAGACGGAGGGCGAGACTAGTGCGGAAGAGGGCAGTTTGTTTTAGGGATTGATATAGCGTGGTGTCTTTGGGCTGGTGGGGAATTTGAAGTCGATAGGTTGTCAACTTTTCGAGATTTTAGTATTGTGGAATTGGATTGGCGTTTGTTTTTTTGTATTTGGATCGTTTTGCTAAGCACAGCACAGAGACGTCATATTGGAGCACTTATATTAATTGGATAATATTAGTCGAAGATTCAGAGGCGTTTCATTCCTCAATTTTAGTAAAAAGGTATAGGTTCTAAATAAATAGCAATTACAGGAAGATTATTTATGGACCCACCTTAAGGGCTATCAGTTTATACGATCTCACCTATAAATGGTCAGTAATGTTAAAGTTTGCAGATTTGCTTAAATGTTTTATGGACATCTGGTCTTTCAACATAAATGTACTTCAATAAACCCAGGATAACCAGTGTAAAACCTTTTCGAGAGCCGGTCTTACATGTACAGATATCAGTTTTATACACAAGTTCATGTGAACCGGGTTTTCAATAATCGATCGACCTCGGATCAATGTCCGTTTATCAAGAAACAAACTCTCCTGGTGTGTCGAGTCGTTCTGGGACCGTAGAACGATAATCCTGGGATATCCCGTCCTCGACTAGATTTACAATCCCTAGTGCCATCCCTAAAGTTCTCAATGTGCTAACAGCCGAGACATAAGATGGCAGTCCAAGGTTACACCCGTCCCCGCGAAACATCAGAATAGAGATATGTCGGAGGGACCAACCGCATCCCCTCATCCTAAGAGATCGTTTGACAAAGATCTGAAAAGTTTCAGATTTGGCTTAGTAGAATCGCTACCGACGGGTACTGAACATTGTGTCCAGCGATCATTCCCGCGGCGCCGCGGCTCCTAACTACCGGGAACTTTGTTACAGGAAGCGGGCAGCTGCAGGTTAAGATGCGATTATGCATGCAATTTAGTTTATAAACCCCTCGATCTCGATCTGGGAGTGCCCGGGATGTTGCTTGTGACGCTACTCCAGCTTGTTTGTGAAATCATGGGTGTCCTCTCATTGTAAAGAATATTGAAGTCCAGCCTGAAGGTGGTACTCAAGCGCGCTTCATAGCACAAAAATGTCTTAGAGTAATGGTGAAAGTGATAGTACGGAAAGGCCCTGGGGTTCCACAATCACGACAACAGAAAGGGGGGGGGTACTGACGACCAGGGGAACTTGCGCAAGCTGATGGGTCCATACATGGGTGTATCTGCGAATCTGTTAGCAGTCTGTAGAGGTTTTCCTGATGGTGATAAGCAGCCAACAAGCGCGCTTCGTAGCGGCAAAATATCTTGGAGTGATAGCCCAAGGGGTCCTGGTGGACGGAATGATTCCGGACAGTCAATTCTGACAGTCAAATCGCGGCAGTCAACTTTTTCCAAGAAACCATAATACCTTATGAACTACAAGGTTCTGGAGGTTTGGTTGAAAGCCAATGTAATCAAAGTCATGCCACTTTTAGTAGCCCATTTCAAATAAATTTTTATCATTTTGAGAGATGTTGATGCAAGCACATTAGCAAGCACCCATGCTTTGCTGTGACAAATATGGTCTTGGAGATTTGGAAAATGTATAAAAATATACAACTAAAACTGCAATGAAGGTGAAGCTACAGCTGGCTATGATGGCAATCTGTGGCAAGAGAGAGGGAGCAGAAAGTCACACCATGCTACATTTCCAAAAGGTGGTTAGACAAGGCAGTCAAAGTTGACTGCCACGATTTGACTGTCAGAATTGACTGTCTGGAAACACTCCCCCCGATAGAACCTGGGCTGAGCGAGTGAGGGACTGTGTAGACGTTTAATTTAAAGCGAGGTCTGTGCGCTCGCTGATAAACAACAAATTCCAGCAGACGTTGGTCCTCCAGCTTTCTTCCCAATGCGTTCTATGGGATGTGCGCTTGCTGTTGTCATTCCAGCGTGACCGTCGCCCATTGACTTAAGGGAGACCATACGCTGCATTGACTGATATGTTTATGGCATGATCAACATATCCTGCGAAACTCCCAGCACATATGGAAAGAATGGTATGTATCGAGAAAAAACAACGAAACTAGGGCATGTTTATTGCGGAGGTGCACCTGTCCAAGTTCAAATCAACGTTGACTTTAACCCTCGATATCATTATCATTGCTTCTATGTACAAGTTCTGCAAACTTGTAGGTTTGTTCTAACTATAGTCAACTTAAATCTTCCGATGAAAGCCCGACAGATTTAACAATCATCACGCACCCCCGTTTCTCTCTTCCATTGTCGTGCTTCAATCACTGGCTTTTCATACACCCAATGCCACGCATGATTGAGGCGCCCGGAAGCCACAGATGGCTTGGCGGTAGAGAGTATACGTAAATTAATTCATCACGGGCTCATTATATAATTATATTCGAACCTCAATGCCTTAAGAGATTATCCCTTCCATTTTTGTGATTAGATTTTTTTCATCAGCCTTCTATAATGAGTGCTTAAGTAGCGTGGCATTTACCATATTTGTGGATGAGTGATCATGACATCGACTTGATATCGATCTTCCGGATTGATGGCCGCTGGATCCGGAGTGATGTTACTGGAGGACTTTCCGTGATTCTGTTGACCCCAAATAGACATCCCACATAGAAATCCAACTCCACCTATTCGATAGAAATAGAAAATGGCGCTCTATACATTACTATCAGCAACTAGAAGTCTACTGAAGTATACGTAACTCGCTAAGACACGCCCATTATTATGATTGATGGTCAAATTTCGCATGACTTCTTCGGGGTCTCTAATACTTCCCACGTAAAACCATGATGTGCAGAGTAATTGCAGTTGGGGTAGTTAAAGAAGCCATATGGTCTGGCCCATTAAAAAAGCGCCCTGGCGCAGCCGCCCTCAGAATAAATCCATAATTATCCCTATGCCACAAAACGTAACCCTCTGGGTTGAGGAGTTCTTGAGAGTATAGATGGATATCATGCAGCTATTTTTAACATCATCACCACTTTGGCCAGTGCTCCATCCATTACAATCCTAAAATCAGTCTTCGCGGTGCATTTTTCACGAATCCTCAACTAAGGACTAGAGAACATGGGTATCATGTTTACTTTTTGGTTTGAAGAATTTGAAGGCTTTTATCAGACTTATTCTCTGTCAGCCTGTTATTAGCCGTCTAGACAAGCTTTTAACAGCGAAAAGGAGGGGTTGACACGAAAATACTTCCAAAATAGGTTCCTCGAACCACCAAATTCCTATAAAATATTTACGCTCATATCTTATGGACGGGACCATAGACACGTAAGTCTACTAGGTATTGAAAGGGAGTTTTTAACTAAACTATATACGTAACTCTTATATTATTCAAGTACAACTCTTTAGTCTGGTGGCAAATTTACTGTGCATGGGTAAGTAGCCGTAATTCTTATGGAAAGTTTTTTCTGAGATAAGTCTTTCTGCAATCATTTGATGAGCATGACAGTGAAATAAATCCTTCCAATACTTGTCTTACGTATGCGATTTTTATTGATATCGCTATAAGGTATATGCCTTATACTCGAAGCGTTTCTGCCTGGTCGTGAGGTTCAACTGCGTGAGATTGCGAGTAACCACCTTCTGTTGAGCAACTAACATCCGTCATCTCCAGAGGTCTCTGTCAAGGCTGGCGAATCGCTCCATACTTCCTTCAATATTCATCCCTGCTTTGAAACGTTGAACGGGTGTTGAGAAAATGTTTAAGTGGACGGCTTTAGACTCCGCGCTCTGTAAACTCGGCCATATCATATGTTATGGTATATATTTTTAGGATTGATAACGAGAAATCTACGAAAAAATGCTGTAATAATCATGATCAACCTCTATATTTGCTATCTACAGACTACCCTGTCTACTATCTGTCTATCTATCTTGCCCTTTCGTGGATCCGCCGAGATTTTGGAAGACAATTACTTCAATACTTTCTTAGACCTCCCCGCAAGTCCAATTTTGTCGTTTGCTATGTAACTGTCATCAATTACATTGTTTGATTCTCAGAAGTATCATTTTTAGAATTTGGCTTGTACCTTAATACTCGTTACAGTACCTTGCCTGTGCACTAGAGGTCGAAATAAATGCATCAGCAATAGATCGAGCCGGGCGCAAAAGCTTCTTTGTGCTCATTCAGCACATTCATCGGGTAATCTGAGGCAGCTTGGACGACCCAAAAATACACTCCTTACACCACTGAACGCTACTACTGAGTGAATTGGACAACAAGGTGTGGGGACATGGTTGTTTTTGGAAACAAGGTCTGGCGGGACTGCCGATCGAGGAATAGATGAGTGACACAAGCTTAAAGCCGTTACAGCAGCAGTAGCAGAAGCAGAAGCAGAAGCGTGTGCCCTGAGTCAAGTATCTCGCTTCTCGTCTGGTCCCGAGTTTCAGAGGTTCTGATTTGGATATATATCTATTCACAGTAACAGCGGCAAGTTGTCGGTACCCAGCTACCGCATGAAAGCCCGGGCCTTTAGTTTTCCCGGATTGCCCACATTATGGTAACAACTTGGATCCCAGTCCTGACACTAGCAAGATACAAAGCTGAAAGAAGGAAGTTCTTACATATAAAAAAAGGAGCTCAAGAATAGGAGCATTATACATGCGTCATGAACTTCCCAGTCAATAGATACCTCTCAGCACTTTGCTTTAGAAGTACAAGCCAACGAAATCACAGTGCAAAGGAAGTTTCAAAATATCTTCGTATTCTCCAGACGGAAGCGAACATTCCCCAAGTCTTGGAGCGTTCTCCAACCACCAATCATAGCCTCGAGTTGAAATCAACCCACCCCTGCCTCTCTATTGCATATTGTACTATAATGACTCAGGTACAGTACATGTCGTTTGCTCCGATTCTCGCACTATCATACACTTCGACAGCCCGCAGTATGTAGCCACCTTAACCCTGGCGCTGCTTATGCTTCTGGTTCTTCGAGCAGATGATGTACACACGACCCTTTCTGCGAACGGACTGTTTGGCGGGCGCAAGGCAGATTTTGTCAGTAAGGCTAGATCGGGAGATGAGGGCTAGTACAGCACAAAATAGACGCCACAGGGTGAAAAACAAAATAAAAATATAAAAATGCAACATAGACGTGTAACCAGGGTTTCAATTCTCCCTCGAGAAACTTGAGGAAGTAATAGCGGACATACCATGCAGCCGTCACATAGTTTCTTGACTGACGCGCGAACCTTCATGCCCCGCATCTGCGGCTGCTGGTGAAGCAGGGTCGTCAACCCTAGTAGCCGAGGGACTGGTAGCCGTGAACTGAGGGTATTTGGGATCGAGGTGAACGATCGGGCCAGCGTCATGGTAGGGGAAAAGGCGGTAAGCCGTAGTAAACTGCCGCGCAGGGCTACGGACGATGCGAGAAGCATGCTTGTGCGGGCAAAGCGTGTGACAGTTGTGACAGGATTGTACAAGGCTAGTAGCGAGGTTTCGTCTGTCTGTCTGTCTGTCTGTCGGTTCGTCCGTCTAGAAATGGAGGTGCTCGACTGGGTGGAAGATGTGAGGTGTGGGGTGAGGTTCAGGGAAAAAAGAAGGCTTGCCCAAACAGGTAACATTCGCACCAAACGCAGCAACCAATCAAATTGGTAACACCAGAGCTTATTCGTTGTGGCACCATCACATCACTCTGTCGAATCCTTCTAGAAGCTTGCACCACAGAACAGGCGTCTTCACTTTTTTTCTCACACTCTTATACTCTCACATCGACATCACCTTTTAGCACTGACTTCCTATTACTAGCAGCTATTGAGTCAAATCGACTATAACTCACAGCAACTGATCTCGTAGCTAGTGCTATTCCTGCATTGCCCAATCAGCGAGCTTCTGACCAGCAACCAGTGACCAGCGAGGCGGTGCAAAGAGTATGGGGCTGAAACAAACCCGCAAGACGCAGAGGACTTCTCTATGTTTTGTGTGTCTGCTCTATCCTCCGATGAATCCAGTGTCAGAGCTCGCTTGTCTACCTGTTTATCCAGCAATATTCCCTGTCATTGGACCCTCCTCCTCTTAATCACAACCTCCCGCTTGAAGATTTTATTCATCCATACCTTGGGCTTGAATACTACGCTCACGTACATTTTTTGGTTGTGTTGCTGACCTCCCTCCCCACTGCCGAACCTCTCAGTCCCCGAGCGGTTGGGACTGATCCCCGGTGGATATCTGTCCCCTCTGCCGGATGCAAGTTTATTGACATCTGTCCTTGACGAATCAGATGGTAGACCACCCTCTTGGGTAAAGCTGCAGGAACGTTACCTTAACCCAGGCGGTTATGCATCTGCCAACTTTTGAGGTCACCAGCTGGTAGGAAGTAGGTTGAAATTCGTGGGCATCCAGCAAGTATACTACATGCACAAAATATGTAGGGACGTCACCAATTACATAGCTTCCTTATAATCTCTCCTAATGCCTTTGGGGTATTTGCTGTACTGTATGTAGACTCGCCTTGACGTTCATGTGCCTGCGTCAGCGAGAAACACGAGTCGGGTGTGAGCCAGCCTTATTGAATTCTCGCTTCCGTTTCCTCCTGCTCCTCCTCATCCTGCCTGAATTCAACCTACCTGGCCAAACAACTGACCCTGTAAGTCTAGGCAATGCAGGGGTGATGGGATGAGAACGATGAGGTAGAGTTTGAGACCACACACACACACAAATAGATCCAGAGACATTCTGTTTTGGCAAGTCTCGGCTCATGCGCATTGCATTAGTCCTTTACATCGCTCCTCGCCTCCGGGAACCTGCTACGATCACAAGAAAACCGGTTTCCCAATTTATCTTGTCCGGAGAATTTTCGCCCTCCTCGGATCCTCTCCGACGTCCATCCTATCCAACCAGGGCGTTTGCAGCCATACCGCTCAACTCGTTGCATATTGATGTCCGAGTGGATGGTTTCTATCCACGGCCTGGCAGTGCATCCGTCTTTACATCACAGATGTACCCGTACCCAGGCATATCATAGCCCAAAGCCAGGAAATCTCCGTAGTTTCTGTGGACACATATAAAGCCAGCGGGATTCCCTAGACTATACTTCATCGACAAACAACTTAACCACAAGCACATCCCCAAAGACTCAAATCCACCTCCATCGCCAGTGAGCTCGAAACCAAGCCTATCGATATCAGTCTTCATATCCCTCTCTAAATCACGAAAACGACCCCCCGAGATCCCAAAGACCTCTATCCATGTCAAACATGCTTAACGATCTTCCCGCTGAACTTCTTTTGAACATCCTTTCTTTCCTTGACAATACTGAGGGTCTGTCTTCCTCTAGCCGTAATCTTAACTCTGCGGTCGGAGATTACCAGGCGGGCGTGCTTCGCGGAAGGCTTGCCCGAATCCCCCAGGCAGATCTGCTTGTGCAAATATGGTCACCACCATCATTCTTCAGTCGAAACGGCCGTGGAAGAAGATCTCCCACCTTCGTTTTCCGGCCGCAAGACTTGTTAAACATCCTAGGTGATCCCACCGTGTTTCCGTTGGTTGAGAGATATATCGACACCTTGGAGAGCAAAGCCCAAGTTGCCCGGGAAGTGGCCAATTATCTAGTCACCATTGTCAACTTCTCTGGTTTCCGCAGCAATGAAAATGAAGCTCGAATGTCGTTCGTTACTACGCTGGTTATCTATCTCTGGTCGGTGGAGCAACGACATGGGCACGATATCGACGGTTATCTCTCGACTTTGCGAGATGGTTACACTTTTCAAGATCTGTGCACTCGAGATCAATTTTTTCTGGACTTGCCAGTCGATACCCAAAGGTATTTGGCAGCATGTTACAGCGAGTTGAGCCAGTATCTCAGACACCCATTTGGACCTCAAGGTGAGGGGATGTGGCTCCAGAGAATCATTGCACAGGTGAGTCCGTTTCATCCCATGACCAGTAAGAATTTGATAGCTAATTACCCAGGGCAGGAGGGAATGGAAGGAGTTCTGGCCAGATTGAACAAAAGAAGTGCCGGTCGTTAGACTTTGACGAAGTCCAAGAGCCTTGACTCCCACCCACCGGCATATCCGCGACGATTCAACAACAGAAGACGTAATACCAATACAGCCTTATGTGGTCTGCAGCCCTTTCACGGTAATGGGCAGAATGGGACACTGGGAAGTATGTATTTACGGCCTATCTCAACACTGAACGTTAGCTTTGTTTGAAGTTTTTTTGCCTTGTGACTTTTGTTTGGATTTATTTTCGTACTTCTGCTCTCATCTACTCATTTCGTTTCAGTGTCTGTTTTTTTCGACTTTTTTTGGAAAATCTGGCAAAAGGGGGATGTTTTGCATACGCATCACTGAGCACTGAATGCATGGCTTTCTTGGGAAGAAAGCTATTGGTTATTGCATCAGCATATGCACACTACCCTGCGTAATTATCAGAAATTTTAGAACTGCATTTATATCAACCTGAAAAAAAAATGAGTCCCTGTGTCGTCACCTTACAATAAATACATGACCAAAAAAGTCCTTAATATGACTACAACCTCAACGTTCAAACGTCTCAGACGAGGAGGCCAGCAAATGCGCGTCCCTCACGCGCTGCGCAATGTTAAAATCCTTTGTTACCGTTCGATAGAGAGGGCAGCTATCATTACATAGATAGATACGGAAATCCGATATCATTATCCCACAAAACGGTTTCTCCCGCCACGTAACCTAATGCCTTATCCATAAACGCTCACTCGACAACCCTCAGCCATGGGTATGTGTGCCTTAGCTGGCCTGGGGCCCATGTAATCTCCGTAGTTGGCCACAATCTTATATATCTCGGATAACTCTGTTTTTTTTTCTTTTTTCTTTTTTTTTCTCCTGCGGGATTTTTTTATGTAGAGGATGCAAAGTACCCTTTGGAGATCTGACGTTGTATTGGGTAGCTGAAGGTGTAGGCACCGTCAGCGGCTGGGACGGTATGTGGTTAGGAATGGTTGTACAAATGGGAACTGTGTACAACGGAGGCCGGTGGGTACGATATGGTGGTGATTTAGTGTTACACGGCGGCCGGGGCGGTGAAGAAATCCTGCCGGCGCCCTATTAAGGGTACTTTGCGGGATCCTATAGGATATTGCTGGTTGATGATGTCGAATGTCCGTCCGTGCATGAGAGTTGCATGCACGCATACTTATCCTCTTCTGTCTAAACTATCTGTCTGTCTGTCTGTCTGTCTGTCTGTCTGTCCTCTTTCCTCCTCCCTCTCAATGCTCATTTAACCCAATATCCCAAATCTTTCTCCACGATGAAAGCCACTTTCTTACATACATACATACATACATGAGCTCGAGCGCAACTGCCCGCAGCTCTAGTCCGAATTTTTATTATTATTATTATTATATGACTGATGACTGACTGTCTATAGGACTGGGTATATAGGATTTGGGGCTGGGGGGGAGGATTTTCTGTGATGGCTTTGCCGCCAACTCCACAGCCATCATCATGACTCCTCGGGACGAAAACTCTGGCTTAACTACTTGGCCTCCAGCATTGCCACGCAGTTGTTGATTCACCACCACCATCACCGCCTAAAAAGCGAATGTTCGTCCATCTGGCCTCGACTAACTGGGGTGGGGGGATGATGAAAAGGGAGGGAAGGAGGGAGGGAGGTGGGTCCGCTTACTTCAGAAGAAAAGCCATGGGAAATTTGGACACAGATATTTTTTCTCGCTGGTCCTTGTCTAGGTGTCATTTCGGGGCAATGACTCGAAGGAGAGGGAGGATGTGTAGGGTGGGAGAGCAGGGGAGTTTCTGAGTGATAGAGAAAGAAGCTTTTCTCACTGCAGATATGTTGCTGTACGTTTCTCAAGTTTGAAGCTTCTAATGGTTATCTGTGCAGATACTGACATACGATAAGATAGCTATTAATCTCACCGTGCAGGATCCTATTTCGATGTATATCGTAATTCTCTAGTAAACAACACTTCTGGATGCAACATGGGAAACTGTTTATTTTTTGATGCATCCTTTATATTCTATTGGACAAACGAAAAAAATCCATTACCATAGAGGATACAAAGAAAAAGTCGAAACGAAACGAGACGGGACGGGACGGAAGATCTAGGTAATTACAAAAAACACTTCATAACCAGACAAAGAGAAGCTAAAAGAGACAACGGAAAAAACCAAAACAAAAGAGAACCCATATTACGGCGATCCAACGACAAACGCCCCCAGCCTCTCTATCTCCAATTTCACACCGAAGCACCGCGCCAACAGGTATTTGATATTCAATCCTAGCACCAAGAACAATATATACCTTATAACAATCTCCAGCACCACTTTCTCATTCCTCACAATATAGTGCATCCGCAAAGCAAACTCCGATTTCAACTACCTCCTTACTCAATCCTCTTCTTACCCTCCTCCAGATGTATTAGCCTCATATTCGCACCTCCCATACTTGCGCCTCTCTCGCGGCCGCCGACACTAGTCGTAGTACTAGCCAACCACTTCCCAACAACCTTATCCTTCTTCGCCCGGTTGAGCGTCTCATTATATCCCTCAACCGCAAATGCCGGAACGTTCAGCTTCGGCCAGCAGACATAGAACATTCCATACTCCTTAACAAACAAAACCGCCCACACTGCAACCACTAGCCAGAACAGTGCAAACAGTCTCATGCTAATCTGTCCACTCGTACCATCACCTTGTCTAGGTAATACCAACAACGCAAACTCCAGGAAGATGGCGGCATAGAAGATATAAGGTATGCTTTGAACGACGATGGGGCGACGATCGACAAAGAGGTGGGAAGAGATATAGTTGTTTGAGGGGAGGTAGTTGCCTAGGAAGAGGTCGTAGGCGTCTTGTCTCGTACCATCCGTGAAGTTATTGCGGAAGTACCTGGTTATGGAATTGGATAAATCCACGAGAGCACCAGCCGTGGTGCGTTTCCCAGTACGGGTGAAGTCAGTCTTTAAGGCACCAGTGCCAGAGTATGCTCGACTGACGACGTCGGCGTTGTCGGCCCAAGCTGTTATTAAATTAGTATGGAGAATGAATGGACTAGACATGGGCATACCGTTTCTAAATGTGAATTCAAAATTGAGGTAAGATTCGATACTCTCACCTGGAGCCAAAACGCCGATATCAATCATCTGTCGATTCAATGTCCACTTTGCGAGCATGCTCTGCACAACGTTGGTTCTGTCAAGGCAGTCCATGCAATTTGTCCTCACCACACTCTGTTGATAGCACTGGACGTTGCTCGTTGTGCCACTTTCAACCGAGTGAAAGTACTTCTGTTGGAGTAGCCCATCTCCAATTTTATCCAAAAGTAGCAACGCCCTATGCCATTTCAAGCCCCTGCATTCGTGGTGGAAATCGAAATAAATATAGTGCAGGCGATCCATCCTCTGCTCCTTCTTTGTTGGTTCGATTTCCCTAAACCGCTCTGATGTCTTCTCGGAGGCTTGTTTTAATTCGGTCGGCGATGAAACGAGTAGCTTGACAATCTTTTCGTATGCTGTCTTTACTTTTTCCTCTCTACCCGACTGGTTGACTAGGTTGACCAAGTAATTGTCCCCATAGAGCTTAATCTGTTGATCGAAGTGTGCACGAGATGCTGCTACGGCTGTATCCACACCCCGAATCTGTAGCGGTGGAATATACGACAAATTGTTTGTCTCGGCCCAAAATACCGGCACACTACCTCTTGTCTGGACATAGCTCAAAATTTGCACCTTCTCAGTTCCTCGGTTCCCCCGATGGTGTCTTGGTCATAACCCAGCCCGCCAGTCGAGTCACCGACTATCACTACCTGCTCCGTTTCGTTGAAGTTCGCTACATTGCCAGTCTCGTCGACTCCACGGGTCAGGTACCGAGTTCCCACTCGATGACGAGATTTCCGTGTAATTAATACAAAGGTGAGGGGTGTATTTTTCAACACGGTAGTTGCAATTTTAAGAAATCCAAAGAAGACTGGTAGAATGTAAGGATCGACGTGGGTATTTGTACTCCGCAAGTCGATCAAGTCTGACTGAATATAGCGGTTCCAAAAGAACCGATCGTCCGCCTACAGAGTATTAGCCTAAGTCGTCCGTTTCCGGCTTTTGCATGGCTGCTGGGGTATCAACAGCCATGCAACACGGAGATATAGTGTCACATACCCGCTGCCACAGGGGGAGCGAATGATTAGCCACCAATTGTCGCTGAAAGGTATTAGTTAAGTCGAAGGAATACGAAAAGTACATCGGCGCCGTCCGGAGATGTGTGCGTAACAAGGAAAGATAAGTATCCTCATCAGGGTCCTGAGGAACAAGAAGTTTAGTGAGTACTATATCTAACACCTAGTAGCAATGAAAGGAACACACATGTAACGCACGTTCCTGCATTGGCAGGAACTCGGTTGCTTCGACCTTGTAGACGGAATGTCCTCGAATGCGGCCGGTAAGTTTGGCTTTTGTGATTATAATGATATATTTGTCTTCCCAGGCGTCAGTGATGCAAATTCGAACGCCTGAGTATTCGTGCGCTCAAGCCATGAGGTTTCCTTCCTCCAGCAGGGGGGGGTCTGAGCGTACCGAGTCGCAGTTGGATCATTCCTAAAATTCCGGCGATGCTGGTAACTCGCTTTCCACCTAGCATAGGAGATTCAACCATTTTCAAGTCCCCGGAGGGACGGTCGACAACAAGGGCTGCCGCATTTGGGGCCGAAGGCGATCTGAAGAGGTAGTGTGTTGGTGCGGCAGTGATATTGATATCACGAAAGGGGTTAACGAAAGCCATGAGAAAGCGATGAACGAGCAAGTGGGTGGGTGGCGAACAAAGAAAGGCGAGAAACGAGCAATTAAAGAGTAATCCGAAAGACAAGGACGAAATCTGGAGGTGTTGGTGGTTGTAGTGTGGTGGTTGTGAGGACTCCTTTGGCGGACGGCGGAGGTAGTGAGAAAGCAAGAAAGCCACATGTCTTTTAAACTGGATGCCTGCACTGCCCTGCACTACCGCAACCACACCTTGATCTTCCTCCTCCAATGCTCCTCCTGCTCATGCTCCGCTAACGTTGTCGCCAATTGAACCGCTCTTTATCCTTCGCTATGGACAGGCGGAGCGTCTGCATCATAGTCTTCGCCGTGTCGTTCCGTCTGTTCCTGTTTACCGCTTTTCCCTCACTCCCGGACCTCCTGACGAATCGCGTCGAGCTCTCCACCCCCGTTACCAGCTTCAAACGTCTCCAGGAAGGCTTGTTCCTCTATTCACACGGCGTCTCTCCTTATGATGGCGGCATATTCCACCAGGTAGAGATATTGTTGTCCTTGTACTCAGCTCTCTGACACGAATTAGGCACCGCTGCTTTTAGCATTTTTTTCGAACCTACCGAACTCTCCAATCCTCACGAACCTTATATACATACTCGCCGATGTCCAGTCAGCACTTGCGCTTATACAGATAGCTGCATCGGGTGTATCCGCAGCTACCCCTTTGCATACATCGAGCAGGAAGGCGAATTCACTTCCTCCATGGGCGGCGGGTGCTGCGTTCCTATTAAATCCGTTCACAGTTGCAACATGTCTCTCCCGGTCCACGCTGGTTTTCACCAACACTGTGATTCTCACCTCGGTCGCTAAGGCCGTACAGGGAGACAGCTTGCTGGCCATTCTTGCTCTTGCCATGTCGTCTTACCTGTCGCTATACCCCGTTCTAATCCTGCCGCCCCTTATACTCCTATGCTATGACATGCATCCTCGGCCGGCTGGGAAGCCAGCGCTTCTCAACTTCGCCGCTACACAGACAGGGATATTTCTAGCCGCGATGGTGGGATTGCTTGGATTGTCGTACTTCATCACTTCAAATTCATGGGAGTTCCTGTATTCGACATATGGAGTACACCTGTTGCTCCCGGATCTGACGCCCAACGTTGGCCTGTGGTGGTATTTTTTCATCGAAATGTTTGACTCATTCCGGGAGTTCTTTTTATGCGTGTTTCAGCTCAATCTATTGATTTACGTTGGTGGTCTGTGCATTCGGCTTCGGTGAGTGATATCTGTGACGCCCCCCGGAAACGGAAACTGACATTTCATGATAGAAAACAACCGCTTTTTGTGATCACAACAGTTCTTGGGATCAGTGCTATGTTCAAGTCATATCCATCTATCGGAGACACGGCACTTTACCTTTCCGTTCTCTCGCTCTACCGCCATGTATTCCCTCGTAAGCACCGTCTCTCCCCCATCACCCATCTTTTTCTGTACTAATAATCACAGTGATGCGCTATACTTTCTTCGCCACCTCTACCTTGCTCTACGCAACCCTACTTGGCCCCGCCTTCTATCACTTATGGATTTATGCCGGCTCCGGCAATGCCAATTTCTTCTACGCCATCACATTGGTGTGGGCTTTGGCTCTTACAGTCATCGTGGCAGACGCACTTTTTGCTGTTCTCCGAGACGAATGGGAAACAGAGAGACCAGAAATGAAAGGGAAGGATATTGTACAGATATGATGTACGAATGTGAAAACAAACCAAAATAGAGATAGATACCCACACTCCCCCCCCTGCCACTTCCTTTAAATCTGTTTCGAAAAAATGTAATACGTAGGCTCCCTTACCTCCCCACTCCTTAACCGTCTCGGACCAGGCGAGATCTCATCAACCTCGTACCTATCCCATCAGCATCCCATTTTTCTTCCTCCAAAGCAAAGTAGAAACTCACCCAATCCGTCTATAAAACCTTATCGCCCCCGTGTTTTCCGTGAAAACAGTAAGCATAGCCTTCCGTAACCCTACATTCTTCCCAAACCCTTCCAATTGCTTCATTAATTCCTCTCCATAACCCTTTCTCTGCGAGTCCGGTGATAGTTGGAGTTCGTAACTGTCCTCTCTTAGCCCCTCCCTCCCCCCTTCTTCTATCGGAAAAAATAATTACCAATATATAACCTCCACCCCTTCCTCCTCCGTAACCATGAAACTCGCAAACCCTTTCACTTTCTCCCCCTCCCCATCTTCATCTTCCCAATCATCTTCCCCCCCTTTCCCCTCCTCCCTCCCTTCCCCAGCTTCCCCTTCCCCTTCGTCTCCCCTCTTTTTGTCCATCAACACCAAATACCTCATAGCAGGATGCCCCATCTCCTCCCTCTTCTTTCGCGCACTCCACCCCATAGAACTGCGTTTGTACATTTCCATCATGTTTTCCTTCACTAGGTCGAAGATCTGTGAAAACACCCCGGCGGGCAGGGTGGAGGAGGCGTATAGTGTTACATGCTCCAAAGCGGATGGAGGTAGGAACTGGTGGAGGGAGGAGGGGGGGAGTGAGTTGTGGGTTGGTACTAGTGAATCTGACATTGGATGGGTTAGGGTTAGAACAATGGGGTAGTGGTGGTGGGAGAGGCGGGAGGAGAGGCGGGGGGGTTTTTTTATAGAGGAGCAGAGTGGGACATCGGTGCTCACTCGACTCGCGGGGGAAGTGGAAAGGCGGGAAAATGAAATGAAATGTATCAGGTGGTGAGTAGGATTGTGAGGATGGAAATTAAAATACCGGTAATAAAAGAAAAATATCCCAGAACGAGAGGAAACTAACTCTCTCAAACTCTCGCCATGGGTGGGTGGTTGTGGGTCGTGGTTGGGGGAAAAAAAACGTGCTCACACCCTCCCCGGGGCCCGCCGCCGCCGCTGTCGTCGTCGTTTACCTTGTACTAGTACATCATGCATGGGGGGAAGGAGGACATTGGAATACTATGCCCTGGCCCGGGCCGGAGTTACTGCATCTGAGGTAGGAATTATAGCGCATGGGGAGAAATATGTGGTGGTGGTCTATATATCTAGCCTTATTTCAAAAAGCTCTTATAAACAACTGAATCTGTTTCATCGACAAACGGAAACTGTAACTTTGCTAGAAATTTGTCAAGATCTGCCTTCTTCCCTGGAGGCACCTGGATTCCCACCAGTACCTTTCCCACATCTGTCATATTTTTGTTAGCTATGAAGTGAAGGAGGAGGGAGGGTGCGGTCGGTGCTTACCGCCTCCATGGTTCCTATAATGGAAGAGTGAAATATTGAACTCAGGATTAAGGAGATCTAAGAACTTTCCGAGGGCTCCTGGCCTCTCGGGGAATTCTACATCCACATCAGTATACACGCCCGTTTAGTGGTGGGGAGATCATACCAAATCGATACAGCCTCTCTTCAATGTCCATGCCCTCCGGTAGTCTCCCACCGATAAGGTACCTCGCATGGCTCTTAGCCAATTCATTATCACTAATATCTTGCCCTTGAAAGCCCTTCGACTCAAAACACTTCAAGATTTCCGGAATCTCTGAATCTCTATCCTGCACCATGATAGACATGAAGATGACTGCCCTCTCCCTGTCTCCAAAGCGGTACGAGAACTCGGTGACGGCGCGTGGGAGGATGGATTTCATCATTGAGTTGAACACCTTTGGCTTATCTGGCACCACGACCGAGAGGAGGACTTCTTTTCCTTCTCCGAGACGTGCACGTTCTGCAACAAACCGAAGTCGGTCGAAATCCATATTTGCGCCAGAGAGGATGGCGCAGAGCGACGAGTTTAGGGTGGAGGGAGGGTTGTTGGCAGCGTATTTTTTGAGGCCGGCGAGGGCAAGGGCACCGGCGGGTTCAACGATAGAGCGGGTATCTAACCCTGTTAGCTGGGAATGGTGCACGGGATGATGGGGGTGGTTTGTTACCTTGGAAAACGTCCTTGATCGCGGCACAGATCTCGTCCGTCGACACCTGAATGACTTCATCCACATATTTTTTGCACAATCTGAACGTCTCCTCTCCTACCACCTTCACCGCAGCACCATCCGCAAACAACCCCACTTCTTTCAGCGTTACTCGTTTCCCCAATTCTAACGACTGCACCATGGCATTGGCATCGTACGTTTCCACCCCAATGACTTTGATATGCGGTGCAATGCGTTTCAAGTAAACACTAACCCCAGCAATCAACCCACCACCACCAATGCAACAAAACACCGCCTCCAACTCCGCAAGATCACATTGCCTCAACAGTTCCATCCCGATAGTCCCCTGGCCGGCAATGACATATGGATCATCAAACGGCGGGACATTCGTCAACCCATGTTTCAGTTCCAACCGCTTACACTCCTCCTTCGCAGCATCAAAGTCTTGTCCGAACAGAATAACCTTCCCGCCGAGTCTTGAGACGTTCTGGTGTTTGATGGTCGGTGTGCCAAGGGGCATGACGATGGTCGCGGGGATGCCGAGGTGCTTTGCGGAGAAGGCGACTCCCTGCGCATGGTTTCCTGCGGTGAGTCAGGTCTGTCCGCCGCAGCCACCACCTAGGAGACGGAACATACCAGCCGAACAGGCAACTACTCCCTTCCATCGGTCCTCGACGGGGAGATGTGCCATTTTGTTGTAAGCCCCTCTGACCTTAAAACTAAATACTGGTTGCAGGTCTTCACGCTTCAGGAGGACTTTGTAGCCTAGGTTTGTGCTAAGGTTTACTGCAGGAGTGACGGGGGTTTCTTGCAGGACATCGTAGATGCGGGAGGTGAGGATGAGACGTAGATACTTTTCGTATCAGCCGTAATTGGAAATTAGAATGGAAGTCAGAGAACTTACATCAGGTGAACCATCTTGCTGTTGTATTACCACAGACTTTGGGCGTGGGAGATCAGGAACAGTGGAGCTGTAGTCCGTTAGACCACTAGTTGTGGGAGATATATGATCTGCTGCCATTGCTGCTGCGAAGGGTGGAGGGAGTGGAGGAGGCAGTGGTATGGGTTGTTTATAAACAAGGCAGCATTACCGTATTCGAGTCATCGAGAAAGAAATTTCAAGCAAACGCTTGAGTGCGGGGTGACACAGATCTCGCTTATCGCTTATTTATCGCAGGGAGGGGCAACTTTGAAGGACATCAATCCATCACAGACGTTTGTGGGAAAAACAAAGAAGAAAGGCCACCATTTAAGCACACGAGTAAAAGCCCGTTTCGAAAAAAGAAAGGTTCTAGAATCCGCGCGATTTTAGAGAAATGATCGAGATTTCCATCTATCCGTGACTCCGTGAGTGAATTGCGTGAATTGAAGTGGTGACGTTGGGTGTTCACATCTCCCGTGTCTATCCACGACGTCCACCACCACCACCACCACCACACACCACAACGCCCGCCCACGAACATCTCCCTCGCCATGTCCGGCCGTCCACTTCCCTCTTCCTTCGATTCCAACACGTACGTCCTTCTTCCCCCCCCCCTCCCCCCGTTCCTTATTAACCCCCGTAGGGACTTCTACGAAGAAAACCGTCTCTCCAAAATTTTCCGGCGCCTAAAAGAAGAGCCATTAATCCCTCTCGGCGTGGCACTGACCTGCTTCGCACTCTTCAAAGCCTCCCGCTCAATTCGCACCGGTAACAAGGAGTATACAAACCGTATGTTCCGAGTGCGGATCTATGCGCAGGCGTTTACGATTGCGGCTATGATTGGGGGAGCTATTATTACCAGGAACAGAGGGAGAAGGAGAAGGAGGTTGCATTGCAGGTTGAGGAGCATAAGGCGAAGGAAAAACAGCAGGCTTGGATTAGGGAGTTGGAAATGAGGGATAGGGAGGATAAAGAGGTGAGTGGGGATAAGTTTGGGGGAACAAAGGCTGACATGTGCTAGGTGATGGAGAGGGCAAGGAAACTTTCTGAGAGACGGCAGCAGGTGCAGGAGGCGGAGAGGCGGGTGAGGGAGGAGGGAACGAGGGAAGGTAAGTAATATATTTTTTTGTGGGTAAGTTGGATTGTGTGAATAGAGTGAGTGGGTAGCTTGTATAAAAGTTTGTCAATCCCAATCAAAAAAAGAATGGAGCTTGGAGCTTGGGATATGACAAGAACTCCATGTACTATGGTGTGGCGATGCTACTCCAATACTAAAAACAGAAAAAAAGAGTATGAACAGGCTCCCAAGAAGGATGTAATGGTACAAATTGATACATATCACACAGAAGAAAAAACACCAAGGAATGAGGTGCGAAACCAATAGCCCCCATAAGTCCATTATCGCCAATTCCCGCTAACTTCAATCCAATCAACAATGTTGCTCGCATCGCATTCGAAACAACCAAAACAAGTACTCCCGTAAAAACGCCTAGTCCTCCCGCAAACAAACCACTCAAATCAGACTATGTCTAACAGGCTGGAGCTCTTCCGGTGGTATATATGAGTTGTGAAACCCTCCCTCATCCTCTGTCTCCGTCTCCGTCTCCGTCTCAGTCTCCGTCTCTAATTCTGCATCTGTCTCTAGCTCTGCGTCGGTCTCTTCAGCTGCAGAAACGTCGACCGAGTCCATCGGGCTCCCGTAATAGTCTTCTTCATCACATAGGATTCTCCCGCCTAGTCGAACATCCGATGGCCGTACATTGTATTCTAAAGCCTTCTTGCCTTCCTTTATCAACTGGTCCGTAACCAAGAGACAGCATTTCAGCGATTTATTCATCTTTGTCGAGGCATTCAGTAAGGCTTGATGCTTTGACAAGTCCAAAGTCAGTCTTTTCTCATCCTCTGCACGGTGCTTTTCGTCGTTGGCACTGGACTCGTCTTCGTCGTCATCCTCCTCTTCCTCCTCGGACAATTTTTCTGTTTCCGTGTCCTCGCCGTCATCGTCATCAACTTCCCAATCCTCCGTTCCATCTATAGTTATTTCAGATTCGGCTGTCGGCAGGTCGGCGGATCGAAGGTCTGCTATTGATGGTATGGCTGATAGTCTATCGGATCGTGCTAGGCGCTTGTAACGCCGTAGTTGGGCAGATTGCTTCCTCAGCTCACGTTCCAGTGTTTTGTTAATTGCCAGGAGTGATGCATTGGATATCTCCAAGTCCATGACCTGAATTCAAAATAATCAGCTATACGCTTTAACACCTGCGATACAGGGTGGTGTACCTTTCTTTCCCGTCTGGAGTTCGCAGATCTTTCCTCCATTAGTTTTATCCTCTCAGCAGCCGTCATTGGAGGTGGTGGTGGCGGCGGTGGTGGGGCTTCCTCCTCCTCTTCTTCTCCCGGCTCCTCCGAAGAGGAACCGCTCCCACCCGTACCATGATGGCCTTCGTCATCTGCATCGCCATTTTCCTCGTTCGTTGGAACTGGAATAGACAATTCTACCACTGAACTGATTGATAAGCCCCGTCCATGCCGCGCTTTCACCTCGATACTGGATCTTCGAGATGAGGATGACCCTGTCTGTCGATGAAAATAGTGTGGAGGGGAAGAAAGCCCACTCGGTGAAGCCAATGGTGATAACGGATATGCAACTTTAGTGGGGGACGATGAACTAGATGCACCGGAACATAATGGGGATGATGGTAGCTGAGGAGATGTCGGTCCTCCGATCTCTGAAGCTGGCTCCCTCGGAGGTAATAGCTCTTCCGCTCCGTTTGCATATACAAATTTGACATGGTTTCGGTTATTTAGTGATATCGCTGAGGTAGTTGTGGGAGCTGAAGCCCTCGTATTCCCTCCAACTGACGAGGGGCGGGGTGATGCTGGGAAACCAACCATCGAGGATGGGCGGCTCGCTGGTGGCGAGTGATTGGCATTTCGTGTAGATGAAGAAGGCGTAACCACTGGAGTATTGGAACCCAATTGAGAACCAGCTAGGGGGGCTCGTGAAGCTCTACCACCGAAGCGAACCTGATCCGCAGAACCACCGTGGCCTACCACAGATGGTGCGCTATCAGCATGGAAAAACTTTGGACCTGTGCTCAATACATGTGGAGCGGCGGTGTAAGTAGGTTGAAGGGGTGATGCTGTAGGATTACTGGCTTCGTTGGCATGGAAAAACATGGGCGAGCCATTACTTTCCCCCCGCGAAAGTCGACTTGGAGTCCCACCGTTTGTAGATGTAAAACTTCGGTTACTAGCTGCACTCGAAGGCCGAGGGATATAAGGCCGTGGGGTGAGTGAGTTATACGGCGAATCAGGCGAAGCTACACTTTCGGCTCGCGCTTTTCGTGCCAGGGACTTTGGAGAGCGTGTGGTGACATTCGGATGGAGGGAGGTTGAAGGAGTGGTTGGCGTTCGTTGCGCAGCCCTCACTCGAGGGAGCACTGGAGTTGTGGGGTTTTGTGGGGCTTTTGCGGGAGTCCGATCTGTGGGCATTGTGAAGACTCCGCTCTTCTTGCGTTTTAATCTTTCTGTGGTAGTATTTGGTGGATTCGTTGTGATGGCAGGGACCTTCATGGCATCTGTACATCCGGGTGTTGTGAATGGAGTTTGTTGTGAGCGTGTAGGAAGTTCCTTCCAAGGTAGCTTGTTGGGGCGAAATAGTAAAAAGGGAGGAGCTTAGGAAAGACGGAAAGACAGCTTGGACTCAATTGGGGAAGGGTCCGTGCTCACAACAGACACATCGTGAAAAAAGAATCCTCCGACGTCGAACGACGTCCTAGGATTCCGCTTTCGAGGGTGCAAATCGAGAAAAACTGGCCGTTGAGCGGAGTGACAGGGTCGGTTGGGTCGGGTGTGATAGAGGTGCTTGGGTTATTGGAGGACAAAGGAGGGCATCGCTTGCCAAGCCACTTAGTACTAAGGTGCTATCAGGACAAAAGAAAACCAACCCAGCAACATCTGGGCAACTGACTGCGCCGACTAACTGTGACAATCCAACATCCAAAAGATGTATCGGTCAAAGGCGGTCAACAATTTCCGACATAATTACCTGTAGCAAATGCTAACAGCTGTTCTATTTCGACCCTGTCAGTTCCACATGCTCCGACATTATCACTCCCTTCATCCTCGGCGCTCCCAGCATCTTTAGTGCCGCATAGCGCGTATATTCTGGTCATTCCTCACTCGTGCTCAAGAATAGCTTACTGTGATTTTACATATGTCCCTTACTGCCATAGATTACCCCGCTACATCTTAACCTCATCCAAATAGGTAGCACGCAATTCGTTGATCTACCGCTTGAGTTCCAGGTTGCTTTGGGATGAGTCGTCTTTTGCGTTTCACCAAATCACGTGATCGCCATTCTAAAACACGTCAACCCTCTTCACCACTTCACGTCACCGGTGCGCGCTATGGACAACGATAGCATTTCTGATCAGGACCACTCGATAAACGTATCGGAAGACGAGGCGCAAACGTCGCCCGGTTCTCCGGCTGCCGCACAACCTACAGAAGAGCGGGCGAGCTCATCTCTCCACTATTCGCTCCTCGGTCCAAGTCTATTGAAAGCCGGTCAAGATGGCGTGGATCAGACGAAAGTCGGGGAAATCATTTACAACGCGAGCAAAGGGTCAAAGTTTTTTGCGCATGAGGAAAAGCGAGATGAACAGGTGCCCTCATAGTCCAATTCCTTATTACTGGTGCGAGGCTAAAGCTTAATGTCTGCTTCTAGCTCACAAAACGAATTACCGCGATATTGAAACGCAAGAATGAGTTGGAGGCTACGAGTATTACGAATGAGTTACGGAAAGCGGATGAGCATGTTCGTCGACCAAAGTGGAGGCACGACTTACAATGTCTGACGTCCTTACGCAGATTGCCATACTGGAGAAGAGTCGGGATCTCAGTCAAACGATTGGTATGGAGCGTCCCCTATTCCATGGGAGGTTGTGTCGCTTACTAGATGTAGTGCATGTGGATTGCGATGCTTTCTATGCCTCTGTCGAGGAATTAGCCAGGCCCGAACTCAAGAAAGGTAAATATGTATTGGACCATTGTTGGATTAGAATATCTGCTGAGTATCTTCCTATAAGTTCCAATGGCTGTGGGTGGCGGCGTCTTGACCACGTGCAATTACGAGGCCCGGAAGTTCGGGGTGCGTTCGGGAATGGCGGGTCATATTGCAAAAAGTCAGTTCCAATCCCTCCACCTGTATTTCAGTATTAACGTTTTCAGAGATATGCCCACAGCTGGTCTTCATTCCACTCAACTTCGGCAAATATACTGGCAAAGCAGAAGAAATTCAAGCTATTTTAGTTAAATATGATGCAAGATTTGAAGCAGCCAGTATCGACGAAGCCTTCCTTAACATTACTAAGGTATACTCAAGATGTACAGTCGGGGTAAGAAAGTGGGTTTTGTGTGGCGGGATCGACCCACGTATAAACCCACTTTCTTGCCGCGACTATACACATCTTTGCGGTTTTCGTGTGCCAACTTATATTAGTACTTGGAAGAACACCCAGACTTGACCGCGGACACTCTCGTAGAACAGATCAGAGCTGAAGTTTTGGATACAACAAAGATTAGTATCTCAGCGGGGATCGGACCCAACGCAAAAGTCTCCCTACCTACCTCCTCCAACTATCTTCCCAATCCTGACTAGGAAATAAACAGATTGCCAAAATTGCTTCCAACAAAAACAAACCAAATGGACAGTTTGTAAGTGCCCTTCCACGCAAGGCAAAGACGCCACTCACATCCCTAGCGAGTCTCCAACGACAGAGATGCAGTGATGGACTTCATGTCCACGCTTCCAGTCCGAAAAGTCAATGGTGTCGGTCGTGTTTTTGAACGAGAACTGGAAGCAGTCGGTATCAAAACTTGCGGTGACATCTATCCTCTCCGCGGCTTCCTCCGCCAACTCTTTGGTGACAAAGCATTTGACTTTCTTATGAACTGCTGTCTCGGCATTGGACGAACCACAATTCGCCCCATTGAAGAGTATGAGCGTAAAAGCGTCGGGACAGAGAGTACATTCCGTGACCTCTCTGGAACCACAAACCTCAAAGAGAAGTTAAAATTCACAGCTGAGGAATTAGAAAAAGATCTGAAGAAAACTCAATTCTCGGGGCGAGTGTTAGTCTTAAAGGTGAAACTGCATACTTACCAGGTATATACGCGCCAGCGTAATCTAGGGAGACCCATCAGCACGAAGGAGGATATCTATAACCTCTCCCTCCCTTTGCTTCATGGGCTGGAGGCAGAATTTCCGGGATTGAAGATTCGGTTGATGGGATTAAGGGTCACCGGTCTTATAAGTACAAAGAAAGAGGCGGTAGATATGAATAAGTGGTTCTTTGGGAATAGTGGAACTCCGCATAGTTCTTCGAAGAGGAAGCCACAAAGAGATGAGAACGGTTGGGAAGTCTGGCCAGAAGAAGAGTTTGAGAGGGTGCAAGCAGTGGAAAAGGAAGAGGAGATGAAGCTTACACAGGAGCTAGACGATGAGCTGGCAGCGAAAGAAAAGCGTGAGAGGGGACTGGACGGTTGGGAAGTCTGGCCCGAAGATGTGCAGGCCGTAAAAAAGGAAGAGGAGATGAAGCTTACGCAGGAGCCGGCGGCAAAGCAGGAGAAAGAATTTGTAGTCGACAGCCCGGAGAAGAAGACCATACTCACGTTTCCCGTGTTCGCTGAACCTACAGGTGAGAAATGGGAATGCCCTATCTGTGGGAACCAACAACCTGCCGACGATGCCCTGTTCAACCAACATATGGACTTTTGTTTGTCCAAAGAGGCAATACGGAGTGCGGTTCACGAGTCTACTGCATCGGGAGCCGATAAGAGAAAGGCATCAGAGAGACCACCGAAGAAGAAGAGACGTTTTACGCCGAAAAGGTAATGGCTGGATATTAGGTTTGCGATTTATGTTGTAATTTATAGATATGTTGCGATACCATGGTTTATCTTCTATTTATGTTCTGTTCTTTTTGACGACAATTTCACTCCCTCATCTCCGATTTCGCAAGGATAATCTGCACCTAGATGCATATTTCTTCTCTTGAATCGCCATCGCAACACTACTAACACCCAAACCATCGCTTGTATATTTGCGGCATAGTTGTCGAGCACGCATAATTGATCAATTAGGCCTCGGGGGTGGTAGCTATAGTGGCATTAAGACTTCAGTGTTGGAGGCCAGTCTATCTCGCGTGGCATCTACCATCTGCCGTTGCCAATTCGGACTGGGGTGCCTTCAACCAAACATATCCAACTTTCGCCCAGAGCCCTTTCAAGATCGCCTGCGCCATCAAGGTGAGACAGTTCTATGGTGATTCTTAGGATTCGTACTCAAGCGATGTAGCGAGTTAGAGTACATGAGTATGCTCCTAGGCACAGGTATGCCATGATGCTGAGGCATGGACGTCATGATGCCCTACACATACATGATACCATAAGCACAACCATCAGTAGTGGCCACATGGTCACACTGTCATGATGATAACATGGGCCAAGTAGTATATAGTAGCAGCAAAGGTGGATGGGAATTGATGAGGAAATACACAAGGGAAGCTATTTACATGCAGCTTTGACGCTTAGATCATGCAATCCAAATTTCATAATTTAGAAATTGGCAATCAGTCTACTTTGTTCATATTCACTAGACTGTAATCAAGCCTTCGTTCAGATCCACCGGGCTGTAATCAAACATTGCCGTTCGAACCTTTATGGACGGTACAGTACTTACCCTCTCTCGTCTAAAACCCATGACTACCAATTGGTATGTTATAGAACGAATTGGGAAGCTTAAGAGAAAGCTAGAGGGACCAAAGTTGCTAGAGTTTTTTTGCATACATGTATTGGCGAGCGCACAGACCACACCTTAACTTTAACAAACGTCTATCAAGTCGCTCACTCGCGTAACGCGGGCGATCACTCTCACTATCACTCCAAGAAATTTTGCCGCTATGAAGCGTGCTTGTAGCCTGCCTGTCACAATAAGGAAAAGCCTCCAACAGGATTCGCAGATACACCCATACATGAGCACACCAGCTTTCGCAAAATCGTCTAGCCGTATATTAATACCCTTTCTATTTATGAAACCATGGGTGAATGTTAGGTGGAGCTGGTACTCTGAGTCCGGGGCAGATTGATGCTTGATCATAAAGGGACTACCATTCGGGTACTTCACAATATATCACTCGCGTTATAGAATTCTTCCAAGTCGGCGTGGCTCCGGCGTGGCTCCGGCGTGGCTCTGGATTGACACTTTTGAACGTCACTTTCATGCCGCTGCTTTTGACACGGCCCCTTATTTTGGATGCAAAGGCGTGGGAATCGATTAATTAGAATTACATACAAATACTTCAAAACTTCTCAACAACCGCCAGTTGTGAAAACAGTTACGGATCCTCTCCTCGTTCTAAATTGGGCTTCGGCTTCTCTACATTCACCCACATCCTCTTCCCTAACTTCATGTATAAATTAAGCGAGAACATAGTTATTAGTCGGGTGTAACTTGATATTCAATGGTAAGGTGTCTCGCGAGCTCGAGAGATGTTGACTCATGCAACTTGAATTAACTGGTGAATGGAAAAGGTTGAGGCGAGAGCAAGCGTGCACTATTAAGGAGCAGAACTGGGGCAGAAACCCCTTTCGGCCTATCTATATTATTTACGGTATGTATTAATCTCTGCCTCTGCAGCCGAGCTCGAATCTACTGCACCAAATGAATGGCATGATCAAGATCGGCACTTTTTTGGCATCTAAAATAAGTGGCCGATGTTGGGACAGTCAGAAGTGACGGCCAAAAGTGACTGTTAGAGTCAAGCCGCTCCCAAGTGGCAATGTTGCTACTGTGTGGTAGAAAAACCAGATACCATATGTGGGGCACTGTCTTTACGTTTTTGTACATTGGGACATCCTGCGGCAATTCTAGAATGGGTGCGATAAAACTGGGGGTGTTAAGCTTTTCGGCGACGAAACTATTGGCTAGTTCATCATCAAACTCATGCTAACTGTACTTGGTAACCTGATGAGAACGTAAGTTCGACCGGAAGGAATTCACTGCAGGATTTGAATTGGCCGAGTTTCTTGATGCAGCTGTTATTCTCTAGATTGGGTTTAAAATCGATAGCGCTGCTTGCTGTGCTGCGAATATTAAACCTAGATGTTCCGATCCATACGCCAAATCTTTCCGTTGGTCAATCGGTTGAAGTATTGCCCAAGCAGTCAACTCTCTGGCATATGAGTCGATCAGTTGGTCACCCAATTTGAACTTATTCCTCCTGTCTCTGAGCATGCCATCCCCTTTTGATTCTACTAGCACTGAACCATTTGTTGATATGGGCGTGGCCCCAGAACTGGAATTAGAACTGGGGGCGGTAATGGGAATGATTGTTGGAGTGGACGTAGTCGTGGTTGTGGTCGAAAAAATTAAGGCAGACTGGAAGTTGGAGGCATAGGAAAGTCGCGGTGGTGAGTATAGAAGTTCAATATTTGAGAGAGAAAAAAGGTTCTTCACAATGGAACGGACTTTTGTGCGCCTCACTAACCTCATCTCAACCTCCTAGATATTTGGCACCTTTGTTGGCGTACAGTTCGACGTATTCACCAAGTTGACAAGTTGACATATATGTTGGTCGGCTGGTTGGCCAACCGAAAGATTTGGCAAGTCGAATTGTAGACATTGTGGCCTAGTGGCAGCAGCTTCTTGTCAACCGTAGGTTTTCCCTTTAATTTACTATATTGGTGATGCCTGGAAACACTGGCGAGCGCAAAGCTTTGCAACTGGACGGTCTTTGGAATGTGATGCCTTCTAAATTTGTTTTACTGACGGGATTGTTGTGACACCTTTTCTTTTAATTCTTAAGAATTCGAAATTTGAAGTGTTTCGAATTCCAATTAATTGTCTAATAGTTATCAGGCAGCTGGAAATTGAATGCTATATACGTCATCAGCTCTTCCCAGTGGTATGACGAGAGGGATTTGGACACTCACACAACCTCGCTCTGACAATGACAAAACTCCTGTTTATTTCTACTATTCGGCCCGAAGATAAACTATGTCCAAAGCTTCGGCTCGCTACGTATACAGTACATACTATGGCAAAAAACCCCGGAAAATTGATATCGATTTAAGTCGGAATATTTCTTTGTGCAGTAGTGCTACACTATTAAATTGGTAACTTTCTCAGATTGCTTCTGTAGAACTGCAGTATTACTACCAAGTTAAATAAAACTTCCGACTTAAATCGGTATTCTCCAGAGTATAGCTTACAATGGTATTAATACGGTATCAATTTTCTGGGGCTTTTTGCTATAGTAGACGATCTTATGAAGGTCAAAACAAAGTTATATTTTATCGTTAGATATCACATCGATTAACAGTTTTAGAGTTAGATAGAAATTCACGGATACACTAGGCAATCAAAAAAGCTTATACTCGAGTAATTAATATAAATTCCAAGGCCTGAAATTTAAAATTCGAAAGCTAGAGCTAGCACACCCGGGCATACAATAGAACCAATCTACGCAACATCCCAAAGGAACGTTTACCGTATACTCGAAATAAGGCAGTGCACTAAAATCGTAGCGAAGTGCTGGGCCGCACGGGTTCTCATGATCATGCATGCGTGAGCGAGTCCTCTAGGTGGCCTGCGCACGTCTCTCTAATTCATTATCAACCTAGTAGATACGGTATGTTTTCGAGTCAGTATACCATGAATTTCGTCCATGGAATCCTTAAAAAAACTTCCTATCTCATTAGTTGCCTGAATTGAAAGCTGTTACATGTTCCCTTCTAATCTTATATTAATATATACAATTTTACCTGATGAGGAACTTGTCATGATATATCGATCAGTTAAAAAAAACCCTAGTGTCTACTCTAGAACTCGCAACCCAACCATCGCATTGGGTATTTGACTGCGGATGCCTCTGAAATCAGTGAATTCTCCAATAGAAACACCTCCTGCAAAAGTCAACCCAAATGCAACAGCTCCACAAGTTGCAAAATTTAAAATCAGGATATCCTGGTCATTCACAAAGCGAACCCATCCCGAGGTTGTGAATTCCCTCAAATAAACTCCCGCAGTATGGAATTTGCAGGAAATATGATGATAGTCCTTAGATCGATACCGGTCTGCTGGCTTCAATAGAGAATTCGTACTTCTGCCTCACAGTACTCTTGCCATCCGCTTTTTTGGGACTAGTTCTTACTGAAATATGTTTGAGTTATATAGAGAGGTGGCAGGTACGTCGTCATCATCTTGGTACAGCGGGAGGCGGCCATTGCGGGACGAAGGGTAATGGAAGGGGAGGTACGATTTGGAAGCTACGGGCCCGCCCGTAGTGGAAGTACTGGGGAAAAAAATTTATTTGCAGAACGCTGCTTGTGTGGGTGGAGCTCGAGCCCATGGTTGAAATTTACCACCATCTCTTGTAGTCGAAAAACCTTCAATCTCAACTTCCGAGCCGGCAGATATCGGTGACGCGTTCGGGCTTCAGCCTCTGCTAGTAACTCAAAACCAGCATGAACTGGGTCATGAAGTCATGTAGAGGAACGTGGTGCTCAAGATCTTCCATTTCCAGGGACGTGGCCACCGTACCCGGTTTTTGAAAGACGAATATGTAGGTGCATACCAGCTAAGACACCATCACAAGCACGCATTCGCAATATTGCGTGTGAAACGCTACCCAAACACCTCCGCACGTGCTTTTGCTGGAAAACTACATTAGCGTGTGCCTGAGGTTTTCGTGCGACCGCTATGACTGAGTTTGTTCTGGAACTTCGTTCCCGTACTCAGTTACAGCATAAAAATCACTCAAAAATGCTTCCTGTTCGGGGGTTATGCCAGGAAATGCAAGTGATGAACTTACCTAGAAGGGTGGGGAAATGACCCCTGGATATCGCTCTTGAAGGCTGAAGTACTCAATCACTGACTTGCTAAGCCCACCCTGAGCTAAAGTGGCAGTGCTGTCGTGTCTAAAGTGCGTTAACATCCCGCGGCTACGGATCTAGCGCCGCGCTAAACAGTAGGAATTTTGAACCTCGAACAGGAAAAAAGCGGGTCCAGTCGGTCGGCACCTTTCGCATCTGTGGCTTTGCCCTAGGAAAAGCAATTGAGGCCAAGCGAGAAGAATTGTACGTCAACTAGCGGCAATCCGAGACCGATGCTTACGGAGGTCCTTCATGAGAATTCCTTCGTTTCATCCAGGGATCTTTCTATAGGCGGTAGTTGACGTCCCTGATTGTGTTCATTTATCAGGTGAACGCACAATCCTGGATTCTTCAAGGTATCGTTTATGCCGTCAATGCTGTTGACTCTGCAAGAGGGATTGCACGGGCCATGATGGTATCTATCCCAGACGTAACAGTTCACGCCTAATTCCTCGCGATATGTAATATAAAGCTCCTCCACCATTCCCAAGTGCTGGATTTTCCAATCACACATTCCTTCAGTGAAGTAACCAACAGTCCTTCTTTCATCCCATTTTCTTCAAATTTTTGGCAGGGCCAATATCTTTTTTACTTCGACAAAAAATTATATATATAAGCTCCAAAAATGAAGCTCTCACTCTTCTCTGTCATCGCCCTTGCTGCGTCAGGTCTTGCTGCTCCTGCTGCCGTACTCACCAAGCGTGCTACTCCCAAAGATGCTTGCCCAATGGGATACGCCACCATGAATGGAGGTATGCTACAAAATTTCATCACCATCGTTGAATTCGACCAACATATGGGATAGGTACAACTGGTGGAGCTGGCGGAACGACTATCACGGTCAACACTCTTGCTGAACTTAAGGCTGCCGCCTCTGCGAAAGGCCCTGCAATCATCATCCTCGCCTCGTCCATCACCGACAACGGAATGGTGGAGGTGGCCTCGGATAAGACGATTCTTGCGAAGGATAACACTGTGGTTATGACTGGTGTTGGTTTCTGGATTGCGGGTGTCAAAAACGTCATCGTTAGAAACCTTTCTTGCAAGAAGGTGTTGGCACCTGGAGATTGTTTCACAATCATCCAGTCCACCAACATCTGGCTGGACCATGTCGATGTTTCCTCGGACCAAGACCACGGTAAAGGTAAATTAGTGGATTCTAATTCACAGGAAGAATGGTTGCTGATATGAGATATAGACTACTACGATGGTCTCATTGACATAACCCACGCCTCCGATTTCATCACCGTCTCCAACTCGCACATCCACGACCACTTCAAAGCCTCGCTCATCGGACACTCTGACCAAAACAGAGCTCAGGACACTGGTCACTTGCGCGTAACCTTCGCCAAGAACCACTTCGAGAACCTCAACTCTCGCGGACCCAGTCTCCGCTTCGGAAGCGTCCATCTGTACAACAACATTTACGACAACTGCCCTGATGGAATCAACGCTCGTGATGGCTCACAGGTATTGGTCGAGAACAACACCTGGAACAACACCAAGAAGCCGTTGTACTCAATTGATGGGACCGGAAAAGCGGTTGCCAACGGCAATAATTTCGGCAACGGACACAACGAGGCGCCTCATGGAAATTTGACTTCAGTCCCATACACCTATACATTGGGGACTCTCCAGAAGACATCTTCTACAGATTGCGGTGCTACATTGAACTTTTAGGGAGGTGAAGCATAGTGTAAATAACCACGGCTGGGCTGTTTAATTTCGTGTGCTGCATTTTGCGTTTTCTTTTAAAATCCAGTATCGTTGTATGGTGTAGCCGAGTGAGTCCGCGAGTTGGACAAGTAATTGTAGTATCCTCCAGTGAGAATATTACGTGTACATAGAACATAGAATGCACTAGCTATACGGCCTATAACCTAACTTGACCCTACTCGGACAACCTCTCCGAGGGAGAATCCTAAGCAAAACTTTCTGTCAGTGTCAATACTAAACACAGCATAAAGCCACTCTTGAACCTCTTCAGCTCATCGAAATTATATAATTATATAACCGTGGACTCAAGAAAAATCTAAGTGAGAATTCTCACTCTTTACTGAATAGATGTTGGTAGATCTACTGTCCATTATGCTATACTCTGTTAATTGGCTAAATATCTAAGCGAAATCCTCCAACGTGGATTTTGGGGTCTATGGTCTTTATTGTATGGGGGTCCGTGAGCGATCGAACTTGCTGAACCAAGTATATACATACTTAAATACTTAAGTATGTACCCTTAGGTACAAACATAAACCACTGCCATGTACTCTATCTTCACGTTGTTCGATAACGGAGAGGTACCTCAAATTTGCACATACAATTACTCTAAACCCTAGTACCGAGTATAGGTAGATATCGGATGCCCGCTAAGATCGTGAATCAACTACAAATGCAAATCGCTCAGGGATCGGTATAATGACCGACATGCCAAAACTCAGCAACACTGATATCCACTATTGCTTCAGCATAAACTCATGAAATACGTCATCGAAGCATGATAGAGTTACTCTTTGGGCACGTTTCTTCTAGCTCAAATTTCTTTGGGCATACCTGCACTTTAAGCCTTTTTCTTTGTGCAGATAGGAGCCTTGCTTAAGCACGTAAGATGATTCTTCGAATACTGTACCAGGCTTTGAACTTCATACGTAATCAGTAATCAAGTGGCGTTCGGTAGGCGAGATTTTATCTTCGGTAGTCGTAATCAAGAGAAGTATGAGTACAGTCATCTGTAATTACAGACTTTGGCAATTGCCATGATAATTATCAAGACATCTTTTGTGTTCAGGGATCATAATCTATCCCAATTTCTGGTATGTACTCTCCAGGTTCATAATAGAAGCATTGGCATTGGGGTTGTAGTGCAAAATCACTCGTCGGTTAAAACTTTATGCATACGTGATGAATTCATTCATTATACTGTACCGGGCTTTGAACTTCATACCGGGAGTTTTGATTACACAGTGGAGTAATTCATACCAGGCAAGCTTACAGCTATCGAAGTTCATACTGTGGATTGTGATTACATTAGTTGTAGCATGTGTATTCCATGCAAAATTTCTGGTTTCGCTAAGCAGCAACAGCCCTGCAGGGAGGGGACGACGGGTAGCTTCGCCATCTAGCCGGAGGCGGAGGTGATTTGGGGTCTGTCATACTCTAAATAGAGTGAAACCAGTATGATTAAAACAAACAAACAAAGCCCTGCAGGAGGAGTCGTCTCCTGAAACAAAACCCTGTACCCTGACATTTTTTTCCGAATTGAAACTACCTCGTTTGTCTGATGTTTACCACTTTTGCAGGAGGCGGACCCCACAGAGGATATCGATACTCTATCTCCGAATTCCGAAGTTACATGTGGTTCCCTTGACCTGGAGTTATACGAGAAGAGTAGCGTCTTGGCATTTATTAGCAAATACAAAAGATATGTTCTGTTTACTAAGCCACGAGTGCAACCCGGTGAATCAACCCCGCTCTGTTACACCTCATGATTGAAGCACATGTCAGGACTGCTAACTATCATTGGATGTAGTGTTATTGGTGATCATTTGCAGCATGCCCATGGCCTGAATAGTGTTAGCAACGGTCTCAACCCGCTAGTATGGTTCCGGGTTAGGGTTGAGACCGGGACCGGACTGTGGCAACCGGTTTTACCACACCAAAAACCCGGACCATGGCATTTGGGCCGGTTTTTACATGAAAACCTGGCTCTTACAAGCCAACTTTTTTAGCTGCAATTAAGTTTGTGAGTTCCTATTATATTGCAGCATGATCTATTAATAGCTTATGCAGTTTCCAGTGCACTTTCAGTGTTACACCTAGCAAGTTCGCAGTGGGGTCACATACGATCACCCACGATTTCCATGATTAGATGTCATCGGCTATCACTCGTCTGGGATGCCAGAGCCAATCTTTTCGGATGGCTAGCAAACGAACGCCTACACCATCGATAAGCATTGATGGCTAGTTAGTGGCCGTGGTCGCTTCTGCTCCAAATCGCAGACGACAAACGAACAGCCAGTATACAGTTGAATGGCATCGGCCAAGAAGTTGACAACAAACGGACAGCCGGCAAACAACTGAATGGCACTAGCCAAAAGCTGACGACTGCCGAAGACCTAAGAATACATGCCAACTCTGAACAGCGAAGCTGCTCTCTATCGAAAGAGGCCTATTCGTCTGGAAGTCATCAGATCAAAAGGATACCACTGGTCCGGAGGCACAAGCCTGCGAGCTTGATGTCATAAAGGATACCGATGGTCTGATTATAATCTAATGACGATAAAGACAATAGAGCATCGAGAAATGGGGGCCACAGTAGTTGCGAAAGAATGGGGATTGGTTCGAAGGTAGTTACTGTCAAGGTTTCAACGCTCGGAGTTCTAGGGGTTATAAAAACCAAACGGGAGGATACAGTGATCGCGGGTACTGTGTAACAAACTAGAGACTCGAAATCCGGAATCACAGAAGTGAACAGAGGTTGGTGCCGAAGCTATTGATTGTTTTGTAGACTAGAGAACGAGTGAAGAATAAACCTATCCTCCGCGAATCCAGCATCCTTATATACAGTTAACGCGACCGTCGTCACCATTGCTCACTCGTTCCGAAATTCATCCTAACTCCACCCAACTTTGTACGCAACCCTTTCAGTCCGCAGCCTACGCCATAACCATCACGCCATATATACAACGCAAACAACAAAACCTGATTCCAACCAACAAAACCTGATTCTTTCCAACAAAACCTGATTCCAACCAACAAAACCTGATTTCCTTCGTATTCCTGTATCCCAATCATCGATCCATATTCCTCCCTCGATCCTCACTCGACACAACCGTGACAGTAGCTCCCCCTTCCACAGGCCGAGTTCCTACAAGGCTATTGATACGGGTTTGCCAGGTTGTTCTTTGTGGAATACATCGATTGCTTGAAGTCCGTCCACATTGATTGCCGGTTCCCAGCTTTGCTCATCATAGCCCTTCCACTTGACTAGGTACTGCAGTTGTCGTCGAAACATCCTCGAGTCGTCGATGCGTTCCACTTCGTACTCTTCTTCTCCGTCCACAATAACTACAGGTGGTGCGGATTCGATTTGCCCTGGCAAGGGGTCTTCCGATACTTTGGTCAAGCGGGATATCGGTTATACTGGATGAATGTGGAGATCCTTGGGTAACTGTAACCGATAGGCCCATGAACTGATGACCTCCGTAATCTTGTAGGGTCCCAGGCGTTTCCAGTCAAGTTTCTTGCTGGGTCGTTGTGTTGTAATGTTCCTGGCGTCCATCCAGACTCAATCCCCAACCTTCATCTGCACTCCCTCCGGACGACGCTTGTCCGCTTGTTCCGCCTGGATATCTTGTGCTCGAGTCATTTCAGCCTTCATCTGTTGGAAGATATCGTTCATTTTCTGGGAGAGGGTGTTTGTGTTTACTTCCCTGATATCGTTTCCCTTCTGAATCGGATGTTGACTAAAGGTCATTCTTGGGTGAAATCCGTAATTGCCAAAGAATGGTGAGCATCCTGTTGTTTCCGAGGCGTGATTGTTCGATGCGAATTCTGCCATTGGTAGCCACCGTGTCCAGTTGTTCTGTTGATAATTGACGAAGGCCCTGAGGTACTGTTCCATAATGGCGTTCATTCGTTCTGTTTGTCCATCTGTCGATGGATGAAACGCAGTTGACAGCCTTCGTTCGATTCCGAGTCTTTCACAAACGTGTCTCCAGAATTCTGACCCGAATTGGGGTCCTCTGTCCGATACTATGGCGTCTGGTAAGCCATGTAACTTGAACACCTCTCGTATAAACATCTCGCCCAGCTTCTTGCCGTCTGTATCGTCCCGACATTGTACCAAATGTTTCATCTTTGACAACCTATCAACCACTACCCATATGGCGTTATACCCCTTGCTCTCCGGTAGTCCCACCACAAAATCCATACTCAGGTCCTTCTACGGTTGTTGCGGTACTTCCAGTGGTTTGAGCCATCCGTGGACTTTCTGGTGGATTGCTTTGCTGCGTTGACATACGTGGCAGTTTCGTACGTATCTGTCCACGTCCTTCCTCATACCTGGCCATTGATGACTTCTTTTGAGGAGTTCGAAGGTTTTTGCTCGTCCTGGATGTCCTGCTGCCGGTGTATCGTGATGATCCTTTATCAGTTGAAGTTTCTTCGAAGTTTCTTCGCTGATGATTTCCGTGGCGTTGGCACACATTCCTTCGCTGCTTTCATACGGGCAGTCCTTGCACACCCTTTGAATCCAATTCCACAACTCTTCTGAGCTTACTTCATCTGCTTCTTGACTGCATCAGGAAAATGCAATTTCCTCCCTGGCTTGGCACCCACCTTCCGGGATCCTCCTTGGGGCTTGGGAGGCTCCCAAACCCTCCCGTATCATTTTACTGTTAGGGGTTTCCCCTTAGCATGTGTATGAAGTACGTCAGGCTTAGTCTCCCAGGCTTGCCGTTAGTCAAAGATGATTAACGGTTAAGATCACACCCCTGAGGATGTCTACTGATGAGTTAGCAGACGGCTCAACATAGCCGGGTGAAATCCCCATAATAGTCTATGCTACAATACTACGTCTCAGCATAAGGGAATAGCTACCCAATGTGGAGACAGTACGCACACTCGATCAGACAGTAATTTTGGGGTAACCCATAGTACTGGCCAAGGCATGGGACACACCAACCATACTGCCGAAGCAATGTAACCGCCAAGCAGGGGTCTTCGGATCAGCTGTGCGTTACGGATCAGACCAGCGTTACCTTTACTATCATGCTAATACTGGGACAAACCATACCCGTGCTTAGCTTCATGGTTTTGGTTGGACAAGCATTATTATCTTAGAATGCGGGACTTTGCTATGTCTAGAGCTAGAATAAGCAAAGGAGATAAGCTAACTGCGCCCCGGTAGTTGACTCTACCTAAAAGATAAGTGCTTGGATCTAGACTGTCGAACCCCAGCTCTGCCGTGTTTGCAACACGATAACTGAGAGAGGGCACCCCCTTCGGGGAACACGGATAAGACCCGATGACACTAGGTACGTGGCAATGTATGGGTTGGCAGCTCATTAAATCATTGATCACTATTCCACTCAATACGAAGAAAGATAACTAATACGAAGTAATGGTCCGATATGTATGTCAGCAACGTCATAACATGCAGGATAACCTTTGGGAACTCCTGGTGGGGGCTTACGCAACCACACGTTGTCAAACGGAACTCTCCACAGCTAACTACCGAGATCGGCTCTGAAGCAACGATCGGATGTTATGTGAACACCCACTACGGTGGACTGAGTGTTTATGAGATAGTACTATACACACACAGCATAGATTACAGAGAAGTACCGTCACCCCTTAGCAGGATGGTTTGACGCGGAAATACTCGCCTATAAAAGACCACCTTAAACCCACGAGTTTAAACACAACGATTCAAGCAACAGTCGAACAAACCACAGTCAGAACACAACAGCGGAAAAACCACCTGAAATATTATTAAGTTAATTACCTTAAAAATATTCACCAATAAACTTTTATGTCTATTACAGACGACCAGAAGATTCTCTACGCTCGCATCTTGCACGCCCAAGCAAACACTCGAGCCAAGTACGAACATCTCGCATGATACCTTGTTCGTCACAACCTTTGGGTAGAATACTACCACTACTTTCACACCGGTGAACTTCCTTCCCAAGTCGCTTTCGACGAGTCGTCAGAAGATTACCTCCAAGACAGTTACGACTTTTAAAAGGGCCATACTGCAATAGATGCCCGTGTTCATACACACAATACAACAGCGTAAACGTGTCACAATTGAATTCCATATCTTTAGTTGGATTATTATTATTCGGATACGCCTTTACCGTAAGTCGGTACAACAATACCGATAAGTCACATCTAGCTGCAGTATCCCCCTAACATTTACTATGCTCCGACGTGCTCCAGGCAGCTCCCAGTGCACCTGTGAACTTTCCACAATTGTACAGGAGCATCACACAGCATTCTTACCACTTCCTGGGAGGTCCACAAACTTGCTCCTTCGCGTACTCTGCTCCGCGTGCCTCCCTGACGCTCCGCAGCCCTCACTGCCAATTGGCATCATATTTGACTCTATTCATAGATCATGCTGTCAATTCATCGCTGCTACTTCAAGCATCATCACGAGAGATTTGTATAAATAGATATCTCTAGATCTCATTACACTAATATATTGTCTATATACACCAGCTGGATTTCAAGCGCACCCCTGCGTGAGACTCCTCTCATTGTTTGGATAAATGGCAGAGGTGGCTCCAAACCTTTGTCCATATGTGTTTTGTCTTAATATACATCCCAGTACGTGTCCAAATCCACTTGATTATTTACAATCCATACCGAACCGTTCCCTGTCGCTGCCCGGATCTCTGGAACCAAGTAGCATGGCCCTTCAATTTTCTCCATGGCAATAACATGTGGTGTTGATTCCTTTACCACTCTGACGAACCCATCCACTTCTTGAGGATGCCCTAAACGATGCTCGACATGTGTACCGACAACAACAGCCAACTCCAGCGGTGATGGTCTATCAACCCAGGCTTGAAGGGATGAAAGGAAATGAGGGTGCTGCTGCAACAGCCGGCCCCAGTCCTCGCAATCATCCCACTTACCAGCGAGGTCCTGGTCGGTGGTGAAAAGGTGAAGTATAGAATGGAAATGTGGGGGGCGCCCGCGGAGTCCATCATCCGTATTTTCGCCCACGCGCACCCATATCACCTGCGGTGGCCGCCTGTGCGTCTCACCATCTGGGTACCCTCAACGCTGCAGTCGAGCAGGATCCGGTTCATCTGCTGAGGGTTATGAAATTCCGGCGTGTAGAAAGCGACCTTATTGTGAGGTTGTAAGGTTACGTCTTCCTTGAACTCATTTCCGTAGCCCCAGATCACACTGACCGCATCACGGCCCCAGATCTCATGCAGATGCTGCCTGACAAGTGATGGCAATGTCGGAATGTTGAAGGTTGCAGCTGCTTCAGCTAGTGATATCCGCTTGAAAGACCGTGAACGTGCACAAATAGTTGAAAGCTTAAACTGCCGCAGAGGTTGTTTACTGGGTCGAATCAAAGGTTCAGATTCGCCAGCAAGAATCCTTTTCTGCGGGCGCACCTGGTCATTTGCCGTTTCTCTCGACCCGTCATCATGTTAAGGACTACTGCACTCTCCTCGACATACCATCCGTACAAAGCAAGCCACCGAAGAGTGTGTTCCATGTAGTCCATCGCGGTGTAGCGATCATTGTGCTGAAGAAGCTGTAGCATGAAGTTGACCCCATTGCTGGCACGGTACGCTTCTTTGACGTTCGAAATGTGCAAGAGCTCTGAGATCTGGTTGAAAAATTATCAGGAGCACCCATCCTGGTGATGAACTCGCGGTAATGACAGAGGAGGTGCATTTTTGGTTTTCCGAAGTGATAGAATTGCAGCGTTAGCTGCTTCCGTAAATTCGGACCTTTCCTTGAGTCCCATTCCTGATCATACTTCAGGCGCTTCTCCGTCATGGTGTGACGAAAAGCAGCTTAAGCTGCATGGCTTGCCCCGTAAACCTCTATCTCCAGACACCGGGCAACCTCTTGTTGGCGCTCCTCTGACCAATGTGTAGCTGCTTTCTCAGCTTCCAACAGACACCGCTCGAACTCCCGCTTTGCAGTGACAGTCACCTTCGATGCACCGAACACGGCAGTCATGATGGCGTGACGTTCTCATCAAGTTCTGAGCAAACTTGCTTGTCGGTCCACGGCTAGCTTCGGGACGCAGCTTGAGTTCAGGCGGTCCTGGCTTCTTTAAACAACTGGCCAAACCGGGCAAGCTGGTCTGTGGACGCTCCGTAGAGCTCTGCTTCGAGTCGTACCATTGTTGTCGCCCGCTCCTCTGCATTCCAGGTAGTGGCGCGCAGCTGCTCTTCTTTCAGGTGCACCTCAAAAGTTCTCCGCTGCCCAGTTGTGATACCATAAATCTCCTATGAAGCTCTCTCTCTATTTTCTCCATCGCCACCTCTTTAAGTTTTGCTGCCTGTGCTTGGAAGTCGCTTTCTAAACGCCTTGTCCGAGCCTCAGTAGCATGTTGAGGAGTGAAGATTTGTTTGAACTTGTAAAAGCTTTCGAGAGCTTCGTCGAGTATTTCAACGAGATATCCGAGTGCGTTCGCTGGCTGGCTAGTAAAGAAAATTCAATCAGTGCCCGAATCGTTTTCATAACCTCCGTATCAGATGCACTTTCTGAGATTGTTTTCCCTGCAACGTCGCTGGAAAGCAGGGGAGCACATACTGCAGATAGACTCCTGAGCATTTCTCGGATTTCTTTGCCATGCCAGGATCCATTCTTGAGAGCATCAAAGGGTTTAGAGAAACGCAACATGTTCGGGTAGTGTGGAACTGAGGTGAACCGGGCATCGAATTCAGCTTTCAAGCCTCGATCGGTGAGGTACTCCAAAAGCCAGTTGAAGAGATCTTTCACGATCCCCAAATAGAGTTGGTGAAGCGCATCTGGTTGCCAAAGGCGATAGACGTTGCACAGAGGATAATCCCAGAAGAGATTTGAAGTCGGTTGTAGATGCACCTCTTTGAATTCATCAAGTCGATTCTCCTCCAGGTGCTCTTGATAGCGTGATGTACATCGAGGCTCCCAGTTGCGAAATCCTTTGCCATGGCCCATCTCAGGTCCCTTCGGTACTTCACACACAGGGCATGCTCCTCCGACTATCTTCGTGATCATTGCGATCTCCGGGTAGTCCCCAATCCATGCTGCTAGCAACGGGTAGCAGGTACGTTTGAAACCGTCGGCACAATCCCACTCGTAACCAGTGCCTCTGATATCGACTTCTCTAAGCGGTTTCAGGATGGTATGGATCGCGTGGTGCCATGAAGAGTCTATATCAGTTGCGCCTTTCGGTGGAACTGGAATGAATCCCACCAGAATCCAGGCCCGCTTTGATGCTGCACAACGAACATCTTTCTGAATGTTCCGATACTCATATATAGCGGCCAGGCGCTCTTGTCGCCAGAGAAATTCGTGAGATGGGTTTTGTCCCAGGCGAAGATTACTGGCACAATTGTTGCACCGTCGGGTAATTGCTCCTGAGTTTCCCACCACCAATCTCCTGAGTTCATCTCACTATAGATTCGATGATTAGCCGAATCGTACAGCTGCACCAGAGCGAAATCCAGGTGCTCCGCAAACGGTAAATGCCCCAAAAGAAACTGGATGCACTTGAAAATGTCCCTGCAGTATATGTTGCCATATTTCCCAGGCGCCTGAAGCCAACTCTCTCTCCCAGTCCGAAGTCGAGGCACCTCAGCAGCTCCCAGAGCTCAGATGCTGTCTGGAACGAAGTCGTACGGAAATCGTCCAGGCCGCGCCGCAGATAGTCGTTTACCCAAGTGTTGCTTTGTGTACCTAGAGCACGGGCTTGTTGATAATCGAACGCATTTGCAAATGGGTGCCACGGGTTCCAATTCGGTTTCCGGCGTTTGTCGTAGAGGCTCGTAGCCTCTCCCACCACTTGCCCACCTGCGGCCTCTCCATACACTTCTGTGTGGGTGACTTTCCTCGCGGTTATAAATGTGACGTTGTGTTTCTCTGGTAGCTCGCGTATGGGAGCGCTCTCCGAGGTGTGGGCGGCTGGTATGAACCCTTGGGTACTGTCAGGTTCTCCTGCATTCTTTTACTTGCTTTGCTCATGTCGCTACTTACTAGATCTCCAATTTGCTTCTGTTCCAAGTCGTTCCATTACCTCTCCCGTGTCGTCAAATGACTTGGGTGATCGTTTCGATAATGTTGAGCAAGACTAGTGGAGTTGCGGATCCGTTTTCCACATAGTGTGCATCGCAATCGTAAGAACTGGTTTGCCTGACGACTCATACTGATAACCATTGTTACAGTATCTCCGGTAGATAGGGCGCGACAAGTGAATGGTGAATGGGGTACGACGAGTGTATGGCGAATGGTAGATGGTGTGACAAGTGTATGGTGAATGGTAGATAGGGTGCGACGAGTGTATGGTGAATGGTAGATGGTGCGACGAGTGTATGGTGAATGGTAGATGGGGTGCGACGAGTGTATGGTGAATGGTAGATGGGGTGCGACAAGTGTATGGTGAATGGTAGATCGGGTGCGACGAGTGTATGGTGAATGGTAGATAGGGTGCGACGAGTGTATGGTGAATGGTAGATGGTGCGACGAGTGTATGGTGAATGGTAGATGGGGTGCGACGAGTGTATGGTGAATGGTAGATGGGGTGCGACAAGTGTATGGTGAATGGTAGATCGGGTGCGACGAGTGTATGGTGAATGGTAGATGGGGTACGACGAGTGTATGGTGAATGGTAATGGGGTGCAACGAGTGTATGGTGAATGGTAGATCGGGTGCGACGAGTGTATGGTGAATGGTAGATGGGGTGTGCGAGTGATGGTGAATGGTAGATCGGGTGCGACGAGTGTATAGGTGAATGGTGAGGAGCACCGATTCAGGGGTAAAGAAAGATACCAAAGGTTCAAGTTGCACACCCCTCCAGCAAGATGAGGCTCCGTGCCATATGACACGTGGGCTTGATAGGACTAGTTTTGAAACAAACAAACAACTATACGTCACTTCACCCGACAAATTGTTTGTACCCCACAAAGTGATTGAGTGCCCGTCCCTAACCCCTGCTAAGCCTACGATTTTCGTCACGAACACCCCACCAAAACCTCCAGGCAGAGGTTCGGATGCACCTGTAGGTGACGGCAGGGCTCGGATGCATCTAATCGTGCAGCTCCCTTCCAATAGCAAGGCACCTGAGTTTGATAGGCGTTGGATAATCGGAGTTTCCCATCTCTAGATAGTGTTGTATGTTCGGATGTGTGGTAAATTTCAGTATATTCCCAGAATCTGCAACCACCGACAGGGGTTTCATGCAGGTCGCCTGCTTTGTTATACGAGAGATGGACACCTGCAAGCACCTCTCTTGAAAGGCAGTAGGCTGATTTCAAGTATCAAACTTCAACAAGCAAGGCGATCGCGGGTGTTCATATGTTTTGTTTGTTGTAGCTTCAGAATCGCAGCATAATTGGTGGGCTTTGAGAAACTGCAACCAAGTGCAGGGTGATACCCCACCTTCATCTAGTGATCAACTTGAACGCTCCTAGCAGACAATGGGTGACGAAAAATATGTATCAGAAGTTTGTCAAACAAGGCGGTATGGTAAGAGAAGTGCGGACGAGGTCGGTGCGCATTGAGTGTTCTCGAAGAATTGCGAGTGTATATAAACCACCTTGCCTCCCACGAATGCAGCCCATCACACTACCTCATTCTCAGCGACTACTGCAGGTACCATAGAGCTTTTAGCAAAAAGCTCCGAACCTCCTAACCTCCTCTTCGTAACTACTTCTATATATCATGTCGCAGAACAACCCCTCCAACAACCACTCTCCGACCAACCCAGGACACCCGTATCATATTATGGTGGCGCACCTCCACAACGACCCAATCCAAACTACCAGCTCAGCAGTGATGGGTCTCAGATGTGGGACGGGTTTGCCTGGCATCCAATACCGATTATCAACCGCCCCAGCCGCCGACTGAGGAACTGCAATATGAACCGCAACCACTGAACTATCCTCCGTATACTGCACCACCGATGATCAGCCCTGACGGACGGCACATGTGGAATGAGTACCGACAAACCTGGGTTCCATACGAACGGGTTCACCCCGACCACCACCACCACCACCACCACGCCACCACCACCTTCAGCGAACCCAAACCCACCAATGTCTCCGCCACCTGACAAAGACCGACACACACCACTGCCTCCCCTCTGTGGCCAGGTCCACCTGGACGGAAGGATCCCGGTTCACCCACAGCCCCTCCCGCTCCACCTGGAGGTGAAGGATCCCGGTTCACCCCACAGCCCCCTCCCGCTCCACCTGGAGGTGAAGGATCCAGTTCACCCACAGCCCCCTCCGCTCCACCTGGAGGTGAAGGATCCGGTTCACCCCACAGCCCCCTCCCACTCCACCTGGAGGTAAAGGGCCCCGGTACACCCTACATCCTCCTCCCTCCACCAAGACGACCAGTTGCTCCAGACTCATGGTCCACAAATCCTCCCCCACCTCTGATGCAGCCCACCTTCCTCAACCACTCCAGCACAGCCGGAGCACCAGGAGCACCGACGCCTAGACCGGAAACTGCCACTTCTGAAGAGACTAGCGAGACTGAAGGAGTGCGGCCCCTGGGCAATGGAGATGGACCAAAGCGCTACCTAAACTGTCGCCATGGACCCCAACTTCTAACATCCCCTTCGGTCAATGCCGGCGGCAGATCACTCTCGGTGAATACCAGAGTCAGATAGCCCTAGCCGACATTGTTCCACCCAATGGAACTGGAGATGGAAAAAAAGCCGCCCACTATCGCTGGGGCTAAAGTCACCACCGGGCAACTCATGGTTAAGATGGGCCAAGTTAAAAAGGGGTCCAAGGAAGGCGATACGCCTGGGAGAAGCGACATCTCCAAGTGAGAATCATGTCC